>JANEYF010002789.1:0-123282 GCA_029963845.1 Rhamnusium bicolor
TCTAATTTATGTTTAATCCTGAATGGTTGCATATTCTCTATTTAGTCGTTCAATATACTGAGTAATTTGATTGTTTTGTGTTGTTACTTGATATAATTTTTTGGGTTTTCTTTTTGTTTATATCCGTTAGACCCCTAATTATCGTTGTTGTTTGTAATTCTTAATTTGAAATTTGCCAGGATTTTTATGCAGCATTATTTTCAAACTTTGTTGTATATTGTATTTAGTTTGTCTAAATAAACTTTTATATTTATTTATATTGTCGACAATCCGCCGTCGTAAAGGATGCAGAAACCTTCTGAAAGGAAATTTACGAAACAACGTGTCTATTCAATGGAAACACCCCAGCAGTCGCACACTTTGAGTCCTTCTGCCGCATACACCTTGAAGAACCAGAAGAAGTGTATCCGGCAGTCAATACGGAAGAAGTCCAGCAAGTCCTTGTTAGCATTAAGAACTTCGCTGCCCCAGGTTCACACGACATAAACAACTGGTGGTGGAGGAAATTTCCTTCCCTTCACCGTCGTCTGGCAAGAATTTTCAACACATGGTTGAACTAGGGGCAGCCGATTCCAGACTGGTTTGTTGAGGAACGCACTGTGTTGCTCCAAAAGGTGGATCTTCCCGATCTAAGAAATTATAGGCCAATCATTTACCTCAACTTCTGCTACAGGTATTTTATATGTTCTTCCAACGATACACGAACAGCGTGGTGCTAAGAAAGGCATGGCAAGTTGCAAGGGCAGTCTGCTGATATACAGCTGTATTACACAGAATTCTGTGCAATACAAGCGGAATCTGATGGCTTCGATCTATTACCGTAAGGCATTTGGCATATTATCAGAGGTAGGATTTACCAATCGGATATGACGTTAAACCAGGGTTGGCTTTAGGTGGTTATGTGTCAGATTTGCATGCATATATGAAACAATATCTTACCTTGAAATTTTTTTGGTGAATTCTATATTATTCAAAGTTGATAAAATCAATTTATTATAGACACTCACTCAAAGAGAACTGAAGGTATAGTGGGATGTACTTAACATTAAACAACACACACAAGTATTTTTCACTGCCGGTTACAAGAATAAAAGTATATTATTAATATCTGTTCTAAATGTTTTGTAGTTAAACCTCGGCGCCTTTCGTTGAAAATCAATTTATATTACGAAAAGGACCACTCGACGTCGACAGATGTAATTGGAACATACTTAAAATATGTAAACTTTCGCAAAGTCACCACATTCATGCCCGGTGTAGCAAAGTCTACTTCTTTGCCGTTTAAAAGGTCTATTACACCTGTTATCGTAACAAATCCGGGAGTTTTTTAAAACAGGTTGGAATTTTGTTTGTACCCTCGCAGCAATTTCTCCCTTTAATTGAAAAATATATTGTTGAAGATCGAACACAACGTTTATTGCATCAACTGTAGTAAATTCTGATGTTGGCTGATATTGAAGGTCCCGTATGGCTACAGCAATTCGTGAAAATCTTCCGTGTATGGTCTCCAGATTTTCTAGAACAGTTGAATCCATAAATGCCTGTTGCGCCTGTGAAATAGAAACTGGATCATTTGGATTTAACTGCTGTATTAGGGATTTTACATTTTCAAAATGACAGTAATAGTACGATGCTACCTCTGTCCAAGTTCCACATCGTGTTATAATGGGTTGTAGAGGTAATGGTATTTGGTAGAATTTCATGAAATAACCGTAGGTACACGAATTCGTGCTTTAGGAAAAACTATTTCCACTAGGTATCAAATTATCAACATTGGGGTAGCACCCCCTAATAACTTCAGCAATCCTATGAAGCCTATGTGCTAAACGTGTTACATGAAGTATATTCTGATACGTTTCCTTCAAAATTCTTCCCCAGCAGCTTTCATATAAATCCCCTCCATCGGTAAGAATAATAAGAACTTATCCTTATTTTCTGCATATCTGACACTCCAAAACTCTTGCAGATTTGAATTCACTACCTCCGTTATAGTGTGAGAATTTGTAGCTTCTAAAACTTTAGAGGCAATCAGATACCCGGTCATTGAACAATTTTCCTCCAATGCACCCACTGAAACATTCGCTACCTTAAACCCGCAAACATTAGTGGTTTCGTCCACGCTAAGCCAAATGTACCTCCCATTAAGATCAGAAGAAATTTTCGGTCTAATATTTTCACACTCCGTTGATAAATATTTTTTTCTTAATGTAGACCCCTAAGGCTTGTTAATATTGCCACTAATTAATTTTTCCAAAAATTTTCTAAAAAAGTGGATTGTCTAGTTTCGACCACGTATATTACATCCTAGCATAAATTCCACTAAATCTAAGTTAAAATTACGTTGCATGCCACTGTAAATAATGCCACATGATTCTCTGAGGAAATATGTCTATTAATATTTGTGTTGCATGACCACGAAATTGCTTTGTCTAGTGCAATACAATTGTCTACCATAAAATTGTAAATCGGCAATATCGCAAATCCAAGAATTTACTGTAGCTTTCATCGGTTTAGTACGTTGTGACATTTTAACTGCGCATTTTTAGTACCTACGTCTGAATGAATCCACGTTGTGCAAGATACTGTTTGATCGTGTCATATGTTTTCTCCCATCCACGCTAGGGCCGGCCGTTGGTCTTCAGTAATGTAAATTATCAATATATTGTTTAAAAGAATCTATTACACATTACGTTTTAATTTAATATAGTGCATTCCCTGACAAAACTAAGTTACCATGAACATTGTAAAATTAAATAAAATGCACTTAATATGTTTTTGTAGTTTGGGAATGTTTCAATAGATGTTTGCAATAAGTTAAGCCATCCCTGGGAACCGATCGGTAAATCCTACGTATCCATATTACATGAGCTATTGTTACACTTGTTTGAATGTCTTGCGGTCGAGAGGAGCTGGGCGATTCTCAAAGAGTAGCGAATGAATATATTATAGTCTATGCTAAGCTTCGCCCAAGAGACTTCGTACTTCATTGTGTCAATATTATAAAATTATTATTATTATTGAATATGTTTTTACACTTCATAAAAAATATTTTATATTATAATAGTAACAAGTAATACTTACGTCCATTTTTGGCAAACACAATGCAATACTTAGTAGTTTTGAGGTTAACATATTACATACACAGTGTGGAAGAGAACTACTTTGTTTATTTCTTGATAAATTTATTACAATGATTGCAATTATCGCTGATAGTAGAGTTGCCACCATGGTAGAACTGTAAAGAATAACTGAAAAAAAAATTGAGAAAAAATTTATTTTTAGGAAATTAAATAAGTATCCAAAAATTCAAAATGGTTACATGTATACAAGGCGAATCCGATTTTCTGACAGAAAAAATTCGAATTTGCTATATATAAATTCATATACTCGTAGGGCCTCCTTTTTGAGTCATAGGATGTTAAAATTAATAATTTTTAAATAATGTTTTAAAACCACTAATAGAAATATTAGACATATTCGGTTTGGAAAATTATCTCATGGTATGCTAATATTTCCCTGTTATAAAAGAAACATGCCCAGTAGCATAAAAATAGGGGTAGTGACTCATTTTTCATACAAGAAAGGCTTTGATATTATCCACTGAATTTGAAATGTTTTTGAATCTTTTAATATTTTTTACACTAAAAAAGAAGCCCGCTGATTTTTTGCGGTATACGCCATTTTCAATATAAATTGAAAAATACTGTCAAAACTCTGCTGATTTAAACACATTTTGCGATATTTCATAAAATAATTATTTTTTCATTTCCAGAATTAACTGTGCTATATTTTTACTCGAACACTAAATATCGCAGTGTATTTAATTTACTACCTGTTAAACCTATAAGTAGGTACATTAGTTGAGTAGTGAGTTTGAAATTTCGTATGTTTAAGCAATACATGGAAATAGGTGACTTGATAATAATATATGGTTATCAAAAAAACAAAAAAAAGTTTGCAGTGACCGAAATCTGGTGAAAATTATAAAAGGAAATTATGATTACAAAAATTTTGCCAATTTTTAATGGAAATACCTTGATTGGTATATTATTTTGGTAATACAAGTTTCTTTACCATTAATAGTATGCTTTCTCAGAGTCAGTATGGTTTAAGTAAAAACAAAAGTGCAGATATTGCACTTAATGATTTTGCAAACAATATAGTCTCTGGTTTGGATAAGTCATAGGTTGCTATTGGATTTTTTGTAGACTATTTAAAACGAAAAATTTGAAAAATGAGGTGTTAGAGGTGTGACATAAATAGTTTTCATCATATTTTTCAGATGGTTATCAGCCAGTATCTATTAATATGACTATATCAAGCTTAACAGTTGTCTATACAAGGCTCTGTTTTGGGACTAATTCCGTTCTTGTTATATATTAACAATATGTTTAAGGACATACAACAACCTCTAAGTTTCATATCGTCCTACGCAGATGATACTAATATATTAATAACATGTAATAATTTTAAAGGCGCCGAAATCTGGGCCATTGATATTTTTAATAAACTTATATAGATTAACAAAAATAATTTACGTATAAACGCTAAAAAGACGTGACGTTTTTAAGACACTTTAATCAAATATTATTTCAATCAGTAGCACAACAATAAATGTTTTAAATAGGTGATCTAGCCAAATCCAGAATATATCTTGCAAGAATTTGTTTTGTGCTATACATCTAAACAATGTAGTCAGGCAGTTATATTTTGATCGTTTCATACGATTCTAAATTGTTCATAGGAGCTTATCCACCAATGCATATTTTTTTACTGCAGCAGCGTACTATTGCAAATATACAATACAGAAATTCTTGTAGAGGAACATTTAAATCCCTTAAAATTATGACTATGGTTCATAGAAATTATTTACACGTAAAAAGATGGTATTTAAAATTTATTAGTTATAATAATTAAAAAATTTCTCACTAAAATAATACGGGTGTAAGATTGCGACTTGTTTTTATTAGATAACAACATAGACATATAATACGCTATAGGGTCATAAATACATTGCAATATTTGAAATCGCCCTTTTCATACCAGAGTAAGACTACACCAAATTCCCTTTCCGCAGTCCCTCATTAAAATATTCCGTACTATACTTACCTAAGTAAGGGACTTGATTTGAATGACTTGGAATAAATATTGCCAATACAAGTAGCATTAACGTTGTTAAAATTAGTTGTGCACAATTAAGAGATATCTTTATTTGTCCAAACGGATCAACCCAAAATGTAGATAAAATTGAAATTGATATCACTGAAAAACATAACTTTAAAAAAAATTCATAAACTTGTTAGTTTGTTATACATAAAAATGGTGTAAAAAACACTGTGTTGTAAATGCTTGATATCCTTTTAATCGTAAAAAATATTTCAAACATGGCTGGATTGGATGTGTCATTTGTAAACATATCTGCGTAAACATCAACCTGTAGAACCGCCCATTCTGACTCTTCATGATAAATCTAAAAATATAATACGTAAGTTTGTATAATATTTCTATACATTTATTAAAATTAATATGGAATATTATTTATATTACAATTAAAAAACAATAGGAATACCAAAGAATAATATAACCTTTGGTATCAATAAAAATATACACTGCTCCAAAAATTTAGAGGAACGCTTCTTTGTAAAATTCAGGCCGTAAACAGCATGCAAGTAAAACTAAGAGTTTCAGAAAGATACACTTTTTAATTATCTTAAATGACTAAAATAAAATTAACAGCACACTCTTAAGGTAAGCGTCATGATGTAAAACAACTACTAAAACTAAAGTGATATTAAGCATCTCAAATTAGCTGTAAAGAGTTAGAAAGACCTTGGTGAAATCAAGGAACAGTTGAAATTGTTTGCAAACTTTAACGTCAGCTCCTCCGTTAATCAACGTTTGTAGAATCGCTATCGTGAGACTGGTGAATACAAAAGTCGACTTGGACAGGGTCGTATAAGAAAAAAAATCCAAAATCAAGACCGATTTTCACGTTCATTTTCATTTTTATTTTATGCCTTCGTAACCGTGCCTCTTCAGCGAGGGACCCCCAAAATTCTCTCAGAACGACGTATGGAGTGACTGTATGAGATCAGACAATAAGGAATAGGTAAAGGAAATCAAACTGAAGGGTAAGACAACTGTTCGAATATTCTTACTAACACGATGCCATAGAATACCTCGCTTGAATTTTGCTCATCAGCATGACGCATGGCAACTTCGACGGCTTGAATTTTATTGAGGTACAAAGAAGCGCTCCTCTAAATTTTGTAAGCAGTGTAGTATAATCTGTTTTAATTTTTTAAATCTTATGAGCTTGCTAGTAAAGGAAAATGAAATAAATATTAAATCTGGTTTTAGCAACAAATTATACGTGCGCATAAAAAAAAATAAGTAAAATTTCGCAAGCAGTTTTATAATTTAACTCGGATGATTTTAAAATTTTACATAATTTCATTTACTTTTTTAGTCTCAAATAAAATGTACCACTGTTGACAAAAAAAGTACAGGTAAATTTTAAATATATTCCGTACATGTGTGAATTTGTCATCGTTTGACACTTACTTAAAACTTAAAACAATATATTAATATCTTACCAAAGAACTATCATTTTTATTGAAATTTAACTGTATGTAATCGAAATCATTCATTAATCCAAGAATTAAATTGCACTTATGTAAATCTCTGGGCCAATTTCCCATATCATTAGCATCACACCATGCCTTAAGGTATATAGCAGGATTCCACTCAATAAGACCAGTAGAATGAGCAACCATCATGCTGTCTTTGAGAATGTCTCTTCCATCACCAACAGCGCTGGAAATTTTTTTAAGTGATTTAGTTGTTAAACACTAAAAATACTTTACATGTCTTCAATTATTATATTAGGCGATAAAAAACTAAAATTTAAATAAATTGGGACACACAGTTGACAAAATTTCAATTTCATATAGACTTTGTCAGAGAAGATATGACTATAATGTAATGAGGGTACTAATTTTCCTTCAATCTATAGTTATGTTGGTACCTAAGGATGGCGAAAAAGTATGATGGGCCGTCAGAGATGGGTAGCATTTCAAAATTGTGGTCAATCAATAATCCGATTGATATAAGGGGTTATATCTCGGCCATTAATTATCCAATTTTAACAAAAATTTTTTTCAGTGAAATGTTACTTTTGCTATGAAATTTTTCGTATCTTTAACAGACTTCGAGAATAATACGAAAAAATGACTCTAAAGATTTGTTTGAAACACTTCCCGCTACGAAGGTCAATCAGCGACATCAGGAGATGACCTCATCAGTGGCACCCTTAACCTGAAAATTTTGCTAAATCTCCAATTTGTTGGGAGGTACGGATCTTTAACGTGCTCACATCTTAGATACACAGAATACTGTCTTCAAACTACTGAACCAATACTCTAAAGCAGTGTTTCCCAAAGTGCGTTCCGTGAAAAAAATTTGTGATTCCGCGATGTGAGAGATGTATTTTAATAAAATTTAATAAAAACTAATTTCATAAAAAATGATATTCACCATTTTTAAAATAATAAATTGCGTTGTCCGTAAAATATAATATGGGTTCCTGATTTCTGAAAAATCGTATGTGGGTTCTTCACAAAATAAGTTTGGAAACTACTCCCTAAAGATTTGTTAAACCCCAATTCTTTGATGTGAAAATTTTATAAAAAAATGTATTTAATAAGTTTTTATTTGGTATTTGGATAACTTAAAATAGAGATGCGCGATACTGTAAGATATTTCGGGTACCGGTACTTTTCTTTCCGATCCTCGATATTTTGTACCGATATTATAGTTTACAGTACAGCACGATACGACATATTTTTTGTCAGTATCTACCGCATCAGATATCGACATTTTAGTGAAATTGATTGGATCCTCATGCTATGTGGCCGTACTACCCAAAGTAAAACAAGTAATGTTTGTATGTAATATCGATACGTTTATTTTTGTTAAAAGAATTTAGAGTTTTGAGCTTTGCTTTGTTTTACACTTTTGTTTGTATTACTACTTTCATATTGAATGCAAGGTTTTATATTTTATATTGTTGGCAATAAAGAAAATTATAAAAACCCTTTCAATAAATGTCGGATAGGATCCGGTAGTTTTCCGTTCGATATTGTACCCAACCAGTAAATTTTACTCGATACAATACGATACACGATATCGGTAATTTTCAATGTATTGCACATCCTTAACTTAGAAGTACTTCTTGTAAAGCTCATCTTCACTATTTAAAAGTTCGTCATAAGTAACAAAGATATTCTTTAACATGTAAATCAGACGTGTTGTCACAGTTAGTATGTTTACAACATAATGTGCACTTTAATTTATTCAATAAGCAGGACCGAATAAGTAATTCACAAGAACAAGAGCAAATTAAAGGGTCTAAGGCAACTTCTGGTATTCTGTCATTTATTAAACATAATGATTTCCAACCTCGTCAACTCTCCAACTATGATCTTGAGAGTCTGGGGATCGTTAGGAAACTTCTTGAGACATCGCTTCCAAATTACGGATTGGTAATTTGCTCTAAAGGAATGCAGATAGAGGCCATCTTCTTATGAAGAAAGTTGAACTAAATCAATACTACCTT
The DNA here is from genome assembly GCA_029963845.1 of Rhamnusium bicolor. NCBI lineage: Eukaryota > Metazoa > Arthropoda > Insecta > Coleoptera > Cerambycidae > Rhamnusium > Rhamnusium bicolor. The sequence continues at coordinate 8,618 of JANEYF010002789.1, forward strand.
GTTTTGTATTGAAATAGATAGCAACGGAGCGAACGTAACATCAGCATTATACATCGCATAGAACGATAATATAAATAAACAACAGGTTAGTAGTTGGATGGGTGATAACCAGACTAACGGAATACAGCAGTCTCACCCTATAGGCTATTAGTATTGGAACCAAAATAGTAGAATAGGGATTATACGCGTCAAGTGAATAGTTTGCAAAATCAATAAAGTTCCAAAGTAGAAAGTGGTCGCTTCACCCCCAAAAAGCATCACAAACGCATCGTTTCTCAATTTTTGGCGTTTTTCTCAGAAACCGTTCACCGCGCAAGAAATTTTATACCTATAGAAAATATTCCTATAAAATTTGCTAAAAAAAGGTTTTATTACTAAAGCCAATTAATACAATGGTAATGCAATCGGTAATTACCGATTGACAAGATGCTTTTTCAGTGACAAAACAATAACATTATTCAAATGTCATGTCATCGATTTTTTCTTAGTTGTCATTATCAAAATCAACAGTGTTTCTCAAAAATATAAAATAGTTGCTAAGTAGGTTCTGAATGGATATGCCGAGAAAGATGTGGTTGTTATACATTTTGTTTGTAACCAGAGGTTTGTTTATAATAAACATTGTGTAATTAGCTAACAAAATGGAAGATTGTGAAATAGTATGGAAATTCCAACCGATATTTTGCAAGAAGCCAAAGAAGCTACAGCCAATTTAATTCCAGAAAAATCCAAAATAACCTATAATAAACAATGTCTACAATTTGATAACTGGAGGAAAAAATAGGAGTTAGTGCTATAAACAAAGAAATACTTCTAGCTTAATTTCTACATTTGTGTAAAAAAATACACTTTCTTCGGTGTGGACTAAATATTCTATGATAAAGGCGACTTTAAAAGTATACAGGAACTTTTGATATAACAAGGTATGGAAAACTTGTGGCATACTTAAAAAGCCGATCAAGAAATTTCAAACCTAAAAAAACCAAAATTTTGGAAAGTGCAGATATCGAAACATATTGGATGGAGGCCCCTGACGATTAACATCTTACATCAATGACAGGTGTTTATTATGATGTTCTTTATGTATTTAATCGTTTGAATTTTTTAGATTGCATTGATATTGGGAGTTTGCGGCGCCTGCCGTTGCGGTAAACTGACCTACTGAAGCGTCGAATATATAAAAGATAAAGGACAATATCTATATGTATATATCCATACCCGATACCAAGACGGATAAATCATTGCACAGTTTTAAATGAAGGATTTTCGGTAAACATACTTGATTAGGGAATCTGTGTCTTTAAGACCACAAAATTTGTCACAAAAGATTTTTTGAAAATTTTGAAAGGGGAAAGTGCACTGTCCAATGCGTTGGATTAAATAAGCTCTCAAAAATTCCAACAATTGCAGCTAATTATTTGCAATTGCCAGATGCAGATTCGTATACTGGCCATAGCATGCATCGTTCCTCGACGGCTGTTTTGGTCAATGCTGGGGGTGACATTACCACCCTTAAACGTTACGATGGTGTAAATTATCCATCATAACGGAGGGTTATTTGGAAGATTCCATCTCAAACTAAAAAAATACAGGGAGAGCAGTGCAACGACCCAGGCGATACATACGTCGCTACTAGTACAGAGAAAAATTGTGTGCAGCAGAGCAGTCCTCTGAAAAATCAAATATGATGAAGATAAATGTTAACATAAATATAAATAAATAAATAAATAAATAAGTGTTAGTGGATTCTTTGTTTTTTTGATTTTCCATATAATAAAGATAATAAATAAACTACTTGAAGTTTTTTTTATATTAAAACTCTTTAGTGACTAAACCACTTTAGTTCACTAGTGATCTAAAATATACTTTAGCTCTCCTCACTAGTGACTTATGGGCCACTTTATAACTTTAAAATCTCATCAATAAAAACCACTTTATATGAAAGTGTTGGATAAAAGAAATTTTCGGTTAAATAACGATGTAGCTCTACCTAAAGGGTGATATAGAAATGAGCTCCAACTTCAAAATTCACCATAATGCAAAAAAGGTTCAAACAATGCAAAAAAAGTCCCAGAAGCATAGGTTTTATCAAATATTTCGCGTTATTATTTACGTCATGTTTATTACGATCGTAAATTCACGTTTCATCATAATAATACGAAACGCGCGTCGAGTTTCATGTAGCCCCCTTCTTCAATCGCTCATTGCTCGAAATCCATTGCATTTATTGATTTTAATAATAGAAACTTTTTTCTAGCAAATTTTATAAGTAAATGTGGGGTTTCTGAGAAAAACGCCGAACATTACGACACTGTGTGTTTGTGGTGGTTTTTGGGAATGAAGCGACCACTTTCTACTTTGTAACTTTTCTAATTTTGAAAAATATCAACTTGACGCGTATAATCTCCAAGCAGCAAAACTTCATAATTTTTTTCCCAAATTATGCTAATATTGACTACCAGTCTTCTGGCACCTTTAATATCAGCTTAAAATGCAGAATTTGCAATTTAAGGTGAGGATTGTGTAGTGGATATTCCATCTCTCGGAGGGAATGTAAAACAGATGGTCCCTTGTTTACATGATATTAGGCATGTAAAGGATTTCTGCTCTTTGACAAAGAAGTGGGCCGGCTAAATTTCCAGGTTGGAGGTAGCTTGTCTCCTGGCGTCGCATCATATCGGTGATTGACCTTGGATAGCAGAATAAGCCGACGTTTAATAAGTGATTAAAACATAATAATAATTAGTAGTGTTTGGTTGACTTTTCAATTGGTTTATTTTTCAAATAAAGCTGGGAAAAATTTCTGAAGTTGACTGAAAAAGTCTTTGGTTATAGACCATTCTTGGCTTAGTATATAAATCAAAAATGTTTAAATTCTTCTTTGATAACAATTTAATCACTTTCAGGTCTCCTTAACCTTAATGTCAAACAATAATCAACTTCCTTTTTCAAATTGAAGGACATATTTTTACTTAAGAGAGATTTTTTCTGATTCTAACGATGTATAACAACTTGATTTTCGTGCAATATTTGTTTCAAAAAAATTAATAAAATGTTTTTGATATTAATTTGGGCTTCTGATAAAATTATCAAGTGTGCCACGTAAAACAATTAAATCAACAAGCTGATAAAAATGTCATTTAAGATTCTATATTAAGTTTTGTATTATCAAATGTACCATTGAAAATACTTGATATTACAAAACTTAATGTAGAAGCTTAATTGACATTTTTTATCGAGGTCCCGGAAGGACTTCTTTACGGATCTCGATTTTTTATCGGTTTGTTGATTCGAGTGTTTTCCGTGACACACTTGAAAAATTTATTAGAATCCCAAATTAATATTAATAAACATTTGCCTTCGTTTTCCAACAAATAGTGCACGAAATTCAAGTTGTTATACATCGTTGGATGCAGAAAATAGTCTCTACCAGACTAAACAAAAAAATATAGTTTTCCATCTGGAAAAAAAGTTGACTATCGATTGACATTAAAGTCGGTGTTGAATAAAATTAAAATTAGTGTCAGTTTGTTGTATTTGTAGAATTATAATTTCGTTTTTTTACGTTTCTTAGGATGGGAAAAGAACTAACACAGTTTTGACTTGTGGCGTTATTTTCGAGACCGCTAAGGTTATACTAATTAATTATTAATATATTATATTAATCAGTTGCACCTTAGCTGTCTCGCAAATAACATTAACATTATAATATTATTATAATGTTCAGACATAGTGGTTCAGATTTACTTTAGTTCAGTGAATACTCAATATCAGTAATGGTGAACTTACTTAAATAGAACTAAATCAGGTTGCCAAATTTCTCTTCTGAAAATATGTAAAGTTTCTAAGTCTCCATATTCAGCTGGATCCCATTTTAATTTTTCGTCGTGCCATGACTGAAAACGTTTATTTGAAATCAGAATAGATATTTGCCTATTATTTATTTACATACTTACTAGTTTCGTCATACCGATAACTTCAATATTAGATTTATACTCATCCTAAAAGAAAAAAAATAAATGATTAAATATACAGAGCGTCTCTGAAAGGTCATACAAAGAGCTCTCACATATTTCAGAGACTAAAATAAGACGATAGAACCTAACTTAACGCCTATCATTAAGTTGCTATCAAGAGTCAGTTCTTAAGAAACTTGTTATTTTTTTAAATAAAAAAAGAATGCTTTCAGCTATTGAGATTACATTTGATACGTTTATCTTTACTGGCAATAAATGTTTATTGACGTAATATTTTTGGACGTTAGTACCGTGCGAGTGGTCAAATGTTGGTCATGCAATTTCAAAGAAGTCCAGAATAGTTTATCCAATACATTTAAAACTTTTTTTTGGAGTTAGACAATGTCATTTCCAGCTATTTTTGCTTGTTTATTGGTCCATATATGCAACTAGAAATCTTACAGCAAATGTTCAATACGACTACTATTTACGCGCGTACAAAGATTAATTCGGAGCAAAACGTTAAACAGCACAGCTTGCAATATTTCATCATCATTTTTTAGAAAGTTTGCGGCATTTTGAACTCGTCTCCACAACCTTTCTTCCATAAAAAATATTTACATGTCTTTATGTCAAGAGAATGTGGTGGTCGGTGTACCAGAGCATCATACCCTCTATCGATCCACCTATTGAGGAATATTTGATTTAAATATTGTCGGATATTTAAAGTAAAATGTGTGGGTGTCCCGTCGTACATAATCCACACATTTTGATGAAACAATTCCGCCAGATCATTAAATAAGTTATGTAACGTGTTTTGAAGGAATTGTTAATAATTTTCGCCATTTTAGTCGATGTGGTATAATGATGCGGCCAGTAAGTAATTGGGGTTAAGTGGTAGAATAGCCTAGACTAGGCTTCACGCAAGAAACCTTTTAAAATAGTTCAATAAAGACTTTTTTTTTGTTTAACCGAACGCTGAACAATTCTCCCGCTGCCTCCAAATATTATGCTAGGCCAGCAAATTAACCACAGCTAATCTCTACATCCCATAGGGTTAAAGGCTGTAAATTCCAGAACCATGTGCCCTAAGTAGACAGAGATAACCTAGAATGACCGCCTTCTGCATTTGTCCTGCCAACCATAAGGCTGATTTTTGGCAAGCCGATAGGTTCCTCAATTTCGATAGCAGTGTAGGCTTTATTCCTCCGAGTACAATGATTACACTGACACAATTTTTGTTAGTAGTTCACACTACTGTTTTTATATTGTTAATACCTCCTTATTAACTGAAAAAATATCTAACAAGTCCTAATAGGTACCATTTTTGTGTGAACAAAATTGACACTATTATATTGCCAGGTAATAAATTTTATGATGGGTCGACAATTCCAGAAGAGCAAGTTAAAGTAAGGTGGGACATCTCATCATTCTTGTTTTGACCCTCTAAGTGCCCAATTGTGTCTGTTAGAAAGTGTTTTCGTTTGTTTACATAACTCTGTTACGACAAAAATGTCCAGTCAAACGCATCGAAGTTGCAAATCCTCACCTGATAAGTTTTGTTATATTTGTGGAGAATTCATTGTGAAGTCATATTGTCTGAAAAAGTGAAAAAAGCGTATTTTCTATATTTTGGAGTTTTAGTCGGAGATCAAGACAAGCAATGGGCTCTCCACGTTTGTTGTGTAAGTTGTAGTGTGCGGTGTATGTTGTAGGGTGCAGTGTAGTGGATGAAAGGGAAAAGAAAAAGCATGCATTTTTTCCAATAGTATAATTTCGCTGATTTTTGTGTAACAAGAACTGAGGAATATTCCAAAAAAAGAAAAACAAAAAACTAAATATCCGAATTTGCTATCAGTCCTAAGACCTATTCCTCACAATGCATCAGACTTAGCAGTTCCAACTGCAGATTGGCAAAATATTATTTTAGGCGGTAATGGAAATAGTAACGACTCTTCAGACATTCTAGACCAGTGTGCCGACCCTTTGTACATTCCAGAAAGTTTTAGTGACCCTCACTTAATTGCTCAAAAGAATTGAATGAATTGGAACGTGAGTTGGGGTTGTCAAAACAACAAGCAGAACTTCTTGTTTCCCGATTTAAGGAGTGGAATTTACGGGCTAAAGACGCAAAGATTACGACTTTTAGAAAAATATATGCAACATTTTCCACATTTTATAATATGGAAAATTCACTACCCGTGTATTGATATTGATGGTTTAATGAAGGAACTTAATATCGAGCATTCCCCTTCTGAGTGACGCTTATTCATAGAGGAATCTATCTATAGTAATACAGTTTAAAAACTGTATTACTACATAATGGAAATTTAAAACCATCTATAACAATTGCCCATTCAGTAACAATGAAAGAGGATTGTGACAATGTGAACACCATTTTAAATAAAATTAATTATAACAAATACAAATGGCAAATATGTGGGGATTTAAAAGTAATAGCCTTTTTTGGTAGGGCTTCAAGGAGGCTTTACAAAATATTGCTGTTTTCCTTGTTTGTGAGACAGTCCACGGTTCATAAACAATATGGTTGTCGCAGTTAGTAAAATTTTGGTGGGGAGAAACATCAATGACGTCACAAAGGGCATTTTCGCTTTTCGTTCGAAGTGTTTATTTTGCATTTGTGTTATTTTAAGTTTTTAACCTTGCTTATAAAGTATTCGTAAAGTATTCAGAAATCGAAAAAAAAACAATATTAAAGACTTAAAATAACACAAATGCAAAAATAAATATTTCGATCGAAAAGCGAAAAAGACCTTTGTGACGTCATTGACGTGTCCCCACCACCATAATTTTATTAAATGCGACAACCGTTTTGTTTATGAACCGTGGGGACAGTTGTGCAGTAAAAGAACATTATGTGAAAAGAATGTGCTCCTTGTAGACCCTAAAAATGTTCTTTTGCCTCTCCATATTAAACTTGGACTAATGAAAAATTTTGTGAAGGCTATGAATAAAGAGGGTGAAGGATTTAAATACTTAAGGGGCCTAGTCGGGAAAAAGCTGTGTCACTCTCTAGAAAGTTTTTATACATGCGCCGCTGAATAATTTTGCTCTTGACTATACCTTCACTGGTCGTTTTATTCACAGACTTCATTGAGGTGCGATTCCAGATAGAGGTAACACTTCCTTGCTCCATTTGTAGTGACAAAGATACTTATTTAGAAAATTCATTTTAATCAAATAGTACGGAATAAAAGTTTGAAACTTGCTGCGTATAATTATGAAGATCCATTCTAGAAGACATGTATGAATTTTACCTCGAATTTTACCGATTGATATCATAATTCAGGAGCTAATCACGTTCAAATTTCACTTATACTTACAGTATAAATTTTCCCTACATAAAGTGAAAATTAATTAAAATAGATATACATGTACGCTCTAGTACACTTTCAACTACTGATCCTCCAAATTTGGTGTAATTTGACCAAACCGTATGGAAGAAATAAATTTTGAAAAATTACCTTACACACACTGGTTCGATTAGCCCTCTTAAGAGAACTTTTTCCCCAGTTAAGTGACGCTAAACTTAAAGAAGGCATTTTTATTGGTCCTCAAATTAGAAAATTGCTTGACGATGCAGATTTTAAAGGAACACTCAACAGACAGGAACTCAGAGTTTGGAACTCATTTGTAAGCCTAGTCAGGAGATTTTTAGGGAACTAGATGAGAACTACAAGCAACTAGTAAGTGAACTTTTAGATTTGTACCAAATGCTTGTCTTTAAAGCTTCACTTTCTGCATTCTTATTTAAATTATTTTACTGAAAATTTGGGAGCGGTAAGCGACGAGCAAGGAGAAAGATTTCATCAAGATATCAGAACAATGGAAATTCGTTATCAATGACGGATCCAGCCATAATGGGTGATTATTGTTGGTTCTAAAAGCGAGATGATTTGTCTCCCCATAAAAGAAAAAATTGAACTGAACATATGTTTTTCAAAAATTATTCTCTATCTTTGTAGATATATCTATGTAAGCCTAATATATGTCATACATATCATTGATATATAGCAATAAATAAATTAATAAAATTAACAATAATGTTATTCCTGCCCATAATGTTTTATTAATGTAACAAGAATTAAGTGTTACGACTTTTTGTTTGTCATTTGTGTAATCAGAAGACTTTATTCCAGTGGGATATGCTATTCAGGTACATGTTACAAAAAAATTTTTTTTGTCCGCCAGTTATTATTAAGGATGACATCTTTACGGAATAGCCTGAGTACAGTACTTGGAGCTCGTACCGGAGATGGTGATGGTCCGGTTTTCCTCCGCCTTCAAGGTGATGTTTTTCTCGACAGATGCCCAAAATCGATGACATATATCGCTTTGGTTTAATGCGAGTCAGAAACGAGTAATTCCAATTATAATTACTATTCTTCTTTCATTTTCTCGACGCCAGACTGTCTACCCATGGCTCCGAGGCACAACAGAAAATTGCACACCTGTGCACGAATACGCTTTTCACAGTGACAAAGGTTTGATAACTTGCTAAACGGCGATAAAACAAAAAAATATTATATAACTTTTGCTGTGAAGTTGGCTAAATTATTTATGTTAATAATATTAAAAAACCGGTTAATACACTATTGGACTCGATTTCATGCAAAACCTGCATTTAATGTAGGTGACAGTGATCAGAGGCGAGTCACATACAATTGCGCCCTAGGCACATTCATCTATGGTGGCCCATTGATAAAAAAAATTGTATCATATATGTACACGTTTAAACATATTTATTGTGTGTTTATCTTTGATAACCTTTGCTAAGCTTTAACTATACATATTATATTATTACAAATTCATTAACAACCATCATAGACAATCATTTAAATAAAACTAAAATGAATTAAAATACTTCTTTCTTTCTTTCTTTAGAATTTGCAAATTTGGTAATGACAGTTTCTATAAATATATCCCTTTCTCTGTACTTCTCTTTCGACATCGTAGTTAATTTAAAAAAGTTAAAAACATGCAAGCATTGTTATTACTAAAGAGAATAAATTAAAATCAAAACAGCGGTCCTCTAATATTATTAGAGCGCAATAATTTTATTTGCTGAAAAAACGAAATTTTCCATATTTGTTCATTTATTTCATATTTCTGCATTTCAGTGGCGTCCCTTTAAGTTTAGCGCCCCTAGGACTCGACCTCACGGACCTATAGGTAAATCCACCACTGACAATGATGGAATAATAGAAAACTGGTAGACGACAACGCTAATTGCTCTGCGCTACTACCACATCGACACGACTAGCTTGAAAGCTGGTTGCTGGTTGAGCAGAGTAATGAGGATAAATGTTATTTATTGCGGCGTTTGCAATTCCCAGCTGAATTCGACATTCGCTGATGCATTGTATCGCGCCGAGCGACCCTTAGTGGCAACAAAGCAGCATACAGTCAAATTTCTCCCTCATATTTGAACTCTAATTCTCTTACTTTGAAATCAAGCCCAATAGTGTATATGTCTTACCATTTACACGTTTCGAACAGATTTTATTTTTGTATGACGTATGTTACGATAAATTTTAATTAAAGTTAAAAATATTTTGTATTTAATAATGAAGTAATTTGATAACGGAGCAAAGATTCAGTAGGCCTGTCAAGCTGAAGAGTAAGAACTTCAGTCATAAAAACAGCTTCCAATGGATGACAATCATCATTCTTATATCATAAATCATTTCTTACATTTTTTTTAAATTACATATTGTGAGAGCTAACAACATTCAGTATAACGTATTTTATTTCTTACAAAAGAAAAAGCAAAGTGTATAAAATAGGTTTTAAATAATTACCAACTGAATATAATTTATATGAAGGGCCATAGAGACAGTTGTAACCGTGGATACGTTTTTCACTGGTCTAACGTAAGGATTATAGTGATTCAACAAATCTTGCCGCACTCTTTCAGTTTGGGTTAATGGTTTCTTAATTTCCTGTAACAAATAAATGATTTTATATTCAATTAAAATTTAGTGGCTATACTAGCCTGGGTTTCATTTTTTCGTTCACAATCAAAATACCATTTAGCTTCTATTCCCGACCACGTGCTAAAACTTATAACTTTTAATGGAAGTGGATCAGGATCAACCCAAGATATAAATGGTAATTCTTCCCCTTCTTTTCCTACTGCAATGTCACCATCTAGAACATATTCAATTCAGATTAATATGAGAAACGGTAATAATTTTTTATAAGAGGGGAAATGTTGCTCCTCAGACCTTTTCAGTCATAAATCGTATACTGAGAATTCCTGGCTGAATAGTGTACGACTCAGAGCAGAAAAAAAACTAAGAATTTCGTGCTCAATCTTAATATCCATTACATTTATAGTAATGCAGACTCATATACATTGACAACATGCAGAAACGATGAGGAGTCAGTTCTACTAAGGGCCGGTATATCCACCTCCTGGTAAAGTTATCGAACAGATAAGAATAAAAAATTTTAAACTAATAAAATAACAGTTATTATTTAGAACATACTGTGATCAGTTTTTATAAAAGTAGAAACATAACATAATAATAATTAAAATATATAAATCCGTTTCGTAGTAGTAGTAATAGTAGCTACTTACGTATTTTACTAGGCTAATAGGACACAATTAGCCATTTTTGCCTAGGGATCTATGTTTTACGATCTACGTAGTTCAGCGTGGACTCCGTACCATTTATCAGTTGTCAACTAACCCACCGCCTTGGCTTGCCCTCCTGCACCGCTGGCAAAATAGCAAGCCACCTAGGTATGTCTTCGACCCTCCACCTGAGCTCGCCTCTCCGCCTGTTAGCGGCTTTCCCGGGATAATCCGTTGACAGCCTACTGATTATTAGACAAGCTGTCACAAATAGGACAAGGTTTGTGTTTTGAAGACCTGTTTCTTTGATTTTTCCTTGGCTGGGTTATTATTTTTCTACTAAGTTGGGCGCCATGTGACTTGCTGCCTCGAAAATAATTTTAGTTTTGTTGCCTTGGTATTTGATCGTAGGAATGGAATTTTCTCAAGGTTAATTTTGATTATACGGAGAGGTAAGGTAGCCTGTTCTTAGCCTCGTTGAATTTTCTGTGTACCTTTGGCTATACTAGCAGAGCTGAGCAAGACTTCAACAACTCCTCTTCGGCGGCCCTGGCTTGAGGGACTTGTTTCTACCTCAGACTTTGTTGCTGAAGGATTTAATCAAGCGGCTTATTCTTCGTATTTATTTGCTAGGGCTAAAAAAAACTTGCAGAGGGGTCCTTGACAATCTGGCCTTTTTCTAGCATGAAAATTACTTTAAGGAATACTGAAAATATTTTTTTCAGTCAATTTTTATATAAAAATAAAATTGAAAAATGTCTTTGTACTCCCCTGCGAATGCTTTTTGAACTATGAAATTTATTTTTTCAAAGTTGCTGAAGGCCAAAAAATAATTTGAACAGAGGGTTCCTTACAAAATTGATTTTACTAGGGAGATTAGGTGGTTTGTGGAAGTGGAAAATTTGACTGTCGTTAAGACCAAAAATAAAATTGGACAGGGGAGTCCTTTAGATGAACGTAAAATTCACAATCACAAAACACTTTAAAAATATTTCTTGAAAAATTGTTGAAATTCAACAGACAGGACTGCAAGTTAACCTACAACTCGGATATTGCTAGCCTGCCTAAAAGGTCGCGCAAGACTTCACAACTTTTCTTAATGATGAACGATTTGTAAAACAAAAAAAAATTATAAAAATTTTTCTGTCGGATTAAAAAAAATTTTTTGAGCAGTGTATTATTTTATGCTTAATATTATTTTATTAAAATAAAAATAAATTTGAAAATTTATTTTCAAACGACTAAGTCGAAAGTTATTGAAAAATTTAAAAATTAATTTTTCTGTGTACTGGTGGACTAATAAAATGATTTAGATGAAATTTATTTTTTTGTAAAAATTTTTGCTGTCGAAACAAAGAATTTCAGTAAATTCTAAAACTTTTATAGCAACCTAGTAAACACCAGGAAAACTTAGAACTAACCAAATTTTGCTGAATAAATGAATTTTGAGTCAAGTGAAGCTTTAATTTTAAAACACATTAAATTTTCTAATATAAAACTGACGTTCGAGAATTTATCTTAACGAACCTAGTCTCGCGAAAATAATAATTTTGAAAAATGATTCTAAGCCTCTAAGTATGTAAGTCAATTCCTTAGCTTGTCCTCGGAGATCTCAGACAATGATGTTTTTTTGCACAAACGTTTAATTTTTTATTTTTAGATAACCTACGTCCGTAGGAGCCTGCTTGTGATTTTTTTAAGTTTAATAAATAAAAAACTGTAGATTTTTACAGTAAAATCTGATGACGGAAGATTCCTCAAGCCAAAATCTACGAATGATAAAAGCTGTCGAAGAAGTGCTTCTGGTTTTCTGCGGTGAATGTTTTAATATTACTTTATAGATATGTGGCGGACGCCGTCTTCGTGTCATGGATACCAAAAAATAACCCAGCCTGGTGCGTGGAGAAATTTCTTAGTGCCTATTTTACGACTTCTGGGGCCCGTGTGAGATCTATTACCTGTGAAACTGTCAACGAGGGACTGTCCTAAGGACTCTAGAACTGTTGGTGTTTCATACCCCATTATTAAACACCTGGTTTTAAGTTAATTATTTGTCGTTCGCGGAATGACATCTAATTGTATGAATGCAAAAAGTAAAAAATTATACTTAAAAATTGAATTTAGTACCACGATGTTTGCTCTTCAGTGTTGAGTGGTATAATTGTCTCAACTTGTCTGAAATTTTGTATTTATAGAGGTTGTGTCGTCATCATGTTATGATGTCATGTTTTTAAAAGCGCGTAGTAAAATAAAATCTACCCCACTCGAAAGCTTCCGATTTGGTAAAAGCTCCCGATACGGCTAACTGTCTGAATGGTCTGCTACAGGGTGTACCAAACTCCAATTTTACATGTTTCGTATAGATAAATCTAGCGGTTAATGAGACGCTGTGGAAGCAATGGTTGTTGCTTGAAATTATTATTATTTGGTCTTAAACTGTTTTACTTTGATATTAATTGTTATTTATTTAATTGACTTTATAAAAATTAATTTTTTTGGTATATGCGACTAGCATCTTTTAAAATTTATATATAGATATACAGAAATTTAGCTTTTACTATTTTATGATGGCTTTGGCCTCTGATAATTATTTGCTTTTGTCGACCGTTGAAATTAAAATTTTGTGGGGTCTCTCGGATTGCAATAAAATCGTTCAGACCGGCTTGTAATTATTGCTTATGAATGCCATTATAAGTTTTGGTCATTTTAATGTTTGTAAGTGCACTCAGCGTCGCGCTTTGGCTGCGGAGCAGTTTTTTAATGAAAATTAATTTTACTATTTCGGCTTTTAAAATTCGGGAAATTAAGATAAAAAACTGCGATTTAAAGTTTTGAACATGGTTTTTTATTCTTTATCTAATTTGGCAAAAAAGTGGTGTGACGTGATATTTTGAACCCGTGTAATTTCGGTTTCGGGCATTTTTTTAAATGTTTCTAATGGCTGAGGGCCTTCTATGTGATCTGGGTGATTTTTTTGGTAACATTATTTTTTCGAGATAATTAAGTTTTTTGTAGAATTTCGGTTCTACAACAGAGTTTTCGGTCCTCCATTCAATTGCCGGACTCGAACAGTATTCCTTAACCTCACTGATCGAATATCGGAAATTAAACAGATGACCACATCTGTTTTGTAACTAACAGTCACTATACCAGAAGCTGGATATACCGGGCCTAAATATAGCAAACATTTTGGTTACTATCAATGATCCAATAGACCCGAAAAGTGTGACGTAATTCACATCAAAATCACAATTGGCAACAATGAAATGTTTCTAAAGCAGAGATACAGAAACATCTTTATGAAGCAGCACGTTCAATGATTCTAGATCTCTTTATATGATACAAGTAAAGCATGTAATAATAATATTATAAACCTTTTGTAATGTGTAACCAGAATGAGTTTGGATCCAAAACTGATAACAATCCGGTGATTCTTACTGATTCCTTCACATCAGATTTTTGCTTTCTGCGGATATCACAAAAAGTATTCCCACCAGCGCCAATCACTATTTCATACACAGGATCTCCTTTTTCTACATTTTCAGATGGTGCTAAAAGAATGTGGGCGTCACTTGGTGCTAAAACCGTAAAGTGGAAATCTAGTTGAAGAGTATCATTCTGATCAGGGATCTCTGATATTGTATAAAAGTCTTTGTATACACTGCCAGAACGAGAATAATGAACTTTGCATTTACTTAAATCTGAAAAAAATGATATTAGAAAAACAAGTTATTTAGATGCATTTTTTAATACTGAAGCAAAAACCCTGTTGGAGTTGAATATGCCTCTGCGGGTGTATGCAGCCGACTCAACTGTTATGTAACTACTGGGCAAAAAATTGTCAACTATTGGTTATTTTAAAATCGAGAACCAATAAAATATAGCGGTGAAATTTGGTTAACGCCTCGGGCTCTACCTTGATAAGGGTCACAAATGCTGGTTACGCCCAAGGCGCATACAAAAATTTATGTACGACCAGTCTTAATTAATACATAATATATTTTATATATGGCTATCTTGTAAATTCCGCATAAGAATTGTTAATCTGTTAAATTTTTACATTCCATAAAAATCACAATTTGGTTTTGAATATCTTGTATAAAAAATAAATGCAGTAAGCAAGTAACAACGTAAATAAAGGTAGCCATATAGTAATTTTATGGCAAGAATTGTTTTGCAGTTCTTTTGTCGAAGTATTTTGTGTTTTTCAATTGAACTGGAAATGAAAGGAGGAAAATTAATTTTTCTGTACCCCACCAGTAATTACCGAAGCAGCAGAAACTACGACGTTGGACATGTTGCCTCACAAGTCGAAAATGTTGTATGAAAAATAAAGTAAAAGCCCTAGACGGGCTGTAAAGTATTTTACGGCTCGGCGGTGGGCTGTAAAGTGGTACTTTAAGCCTCTAAACCTAGTATATAAACGGACCAATTAAGACCGGTCGTACATAATAGTTTATGTATCAAGGGCATAGAGGCGTTTATGGCCTGCGGCGTGAAAATTAAACGAGTGAAGACCCACAAACGCTGCTGTGCCCGAGGTGCATACAAAATTTTATGTACGACCAGTATTTATTAATACATAATACATAAATAAAAGGTGTTCCAATAAGAGCGCAAGATTATGACATGCCAGGTGGATAGATCACCGATGGGAGTTAGTAAACGTGGAGCATTACACGACAGAACAACACGTGCTGATTGTTATACATTATTATCAAAATGGTGAGAGTTTGATTGCCACGATTCGTAAAGTGCGTCCAATTTTCGGTCGAAATAATGTTCCTCATTCATCTACTGTGAAAAGAATAATCGAAAAATTCGAAAGTACTGGTTCGGTTAGTGATGTGAAACACACGACACGAGCTCGTAGAGGTCGTTCAGAACAAAACATCATGGCAGTTCGCGAGAGCGTGGCCGAGTCCAGGGACGTCGATTCGTCATCATGCACAAAAATTGGACATTACGACAGCCACTCTTCAGCGGATTCTCACTAAAGATTTGCATCTCCATGCCTACAAAGTCGGATTGATCAACAACTTTTGCCAACAGACCATGCACAGTGAAGAGAGTTCACCAATTGGATCCTTGAACAACAAGAAGTGAATGCCGATTTTGCGGACAAAATCATTTTCAGTGATGAGGCCCATTTTCACCTCGATGGCTTCGTTAATAGGCAAAACTGCCACATTTGGGGCTCAGAAAATCCATGAATGATTCATAAGAATGCAATGCATCCTAAACGTGTCACTGTTTGGTGTGCATTGTGGTCTGGAGGAATAATTGAGCCGTTTTTCTTCGAAGACGAGTCAAATAATGCAGTAACAGTGAATAGCGAACGTTATCGTGCTATGATAACCCAGTTTTTGTGCCTCAATTGGAAGATATTGCTCTCGACGACATGTGGTTTCAACAGGACGGTGCCACTTGCCATACCGCCCGTGAAACATTGACGGTCTTGCACGAGACTTCCTGGTCGTGTCATCTCTCAGTTTGGTGACCACAATTGGCCTCCACGCTCTTGCGATTTAACACCTTTGGACTTTTGGCTCTGGGGTTATCTGAAGTCACAAGTTTATGCCAACAAGCCTGCGACCACCGAAGCATTGGAGGCCGAAATTAGACGCTATATCAACGAAATGCCGCCACATGTATGCAACACCGTTATTCAAAATTTCGCCAAAAGAGTACGCATGTGCCAGCAAAGCCATTTACCAGATGTGTTATTCCATACATAACTGCCAAATGTCTACATTATAACTCAATAAATATTTCAATACTTTGCTACAGAAAACCATGTTTTATTGAACCCTAAAATATTGCGTTCTTATTGAAACACTCTTTTATATATATATATATATATATATATTTATATTTATATATATATATATATATATATATATATATATATATATATATATATATATATATATATATATATATATATATATATCGGTTATCTTGTAAATTCTCCATAAGAATTGTCAATTTGTTAAATTTTGACATTCTATAAAAATGACATTCGTATTGCCACACTGACAAGTAGGAATTTGTTTTTGAATTTGTGACATGAAAATTTACACATTAACAAAGTTTAATCGCTCCTGCCCTCCGTTTGTTCACGATAATAATGTTATTGGTTTATAACATGTATTTCATTGATTTCATTGTGTTCCTTGGCCTACAATAACCGTTTTCTAGTTATCACTTATTAGATTATCCAATATTCGATCTAAACGTATACGCACTAAGTCGAGTTGACTAGGATGTAACTGAGCTCGGCGTAGTGATTACGGTTCGTGCTTCCCACGCGGCCGATCGGGGTTCAAATTTAACTCTTGGTTAATTTTTTGTTTTTTTCCTCTACTTTTAGGTACATATTATCTATCTTTATTCTTTATACATCATAATCGAATAGTAAAAATCATTCTCTTTATGATACTCATAATAATATCGCACTCTCGTGCATGAATGGTGGGGCAGGATCAATCTAGACGTAGACAAAATGGATGAGGTGTCAATTTCACATTACATATTATTGTTAGTAATCATGAAAAGCAAAGTTTTTAGTTGTTGAATATACAATATGCAAGTTAAAGTTAGGAATACAATCTTGTACTGTTTTTAAATAATATGCACCTACAAGTAAATTAAGAAATTTAAATAAATTGAAATAGTTGTGGTTATAGACATTCTTGCTAATTTTTCATTTTTACTTGCAAATCATTGCCCAAACTTTTTTCTAGAAAATTAATCATTATATGATTCATATAATTATTAATTTATTTGGCATGAATGCTATCCATGATGTTTTAATTTTTTTTAGGATATTATAAAAAGAAATTTAAATTATGTTTTTCTTATGGTGATCACAAGACAATACTTATGTGGGTGAGTTTGGATAAAATCAGATTTGTTTTTATTTTTCATCCTATATTAGAGCTTTAATTGTTTTAATACTGCAGTTTTTGATAGGAATTTATTGCTTATATAATAAATAATTTAATAAGGCTCCAAACGGCTCAGTCAGTAAGGCGGCATGCTATTAACACAGAGAGAGGTCCTAAAGCGGTCTGACATAGCAACTTAATTTCACAATTATTAATGGGTTTTTGCGAATAGATATTTTCCCGTCTACCCCAACAAGCAAAATTTCACATTATTATAAGTATTAAATTGTTATTTCCATTATTTCAAGCCAAATTTTTTATTTAGCATAGCAGTAATTTTAAGATCAAATAAGCCGACATATTGGCAGGGGCTGAAACTGTTAAAAATTTTCTTTCAATCCACCGAACCCCGCCACGCCCAACCCATCAATTGCCATTACGATCTGTCGCGTGGATGTCGGGTTGTCACCGCGCACGGGTGCTCCGCGTGGATGCTTTCCTGTATTAATATAAAATAAAGTCGTGTTAAATTTGAATTTGAATGCAGAGGTCCCGGATTCGACACGCAGGAAAGGTGAGTTTTTAATTTAATACAACCCAAGGTCTATGGATGAATACACTGCAATAATACTAGTTCCTATAGCTTAAAACTAAACCGAAATATCAAGAATATTTCAAACTTGCGGTATTTTTTTGTTTAGTGGGAAGCGTATACAGGAAGTACTGTAGGTATATGGTGATAATTATATTCAGATTTGGTCCATATGATGTAAAATTTAGTTCCACGTGTATATAAAATATTTTCTACGAAGATGAATACAAAATATTTCCACTGAATATTTTCAAAATGTTTTTATAACTCAAAATATTTCAGCAATGTTGAAAACTATTATAAAATATTAAAAAAATATTCTATGCTGTTAGGGACGTTTTCGAAAAATAATAAATAAGTTTCCGTATTGTTTTTGATAATCAAATATATAAAGCATCCTTTTAAGAAGAAATCAGTATTGCCACGACGATTCGCATTCTTTCAGAACTTTCCATACTTCTGGCAGAATTGAGGATTATATGCAACAGGAGGTGTAATGGAATAAAAAATGTTTTAATTTTGGAAGAGCACCTTGGGAATTAGTCCTGTTGGGTATATAACTATGATATGTATCAAAAATGAGATTAATCGGTATTATACAAGGTGTTAATTTATGAAAATGTTCATAAATAAACCACCCTTAATTTTTAATATATGAAAAAATGCCATTAAAAAAAGTTGTATCGAATGCAATTAGTGCCAGCTTACCAGTTTTAGCAATATAAATTTGATTTATTGGAACTGCCCCTTTTTTTCAATAGTAATATATTTTTTATTGAAAATAAGATAAGACGTTAAGAACAAATGTTATTCATAATTTATTTTAGAAAAGATATTTGTGATATTAGAGCACTTTCAACTTAAAAATCTCTCATTTGGTTCACTAAGGGGGGAAGTCACTTAGACGTACTATGTGACTTCCGCCCTTAATGATTGATTCACTAAGGTCAAAAGTAAAATAGTGAATAAAATACTAATTTATTGAGAAAAGGTAGAGTTCCAACAAAGTAAATTTATATCCCTGAAATTTAGTAAGGAGGCACAAATTGCATTCTAAACAACTTTTTTTAATGGAATTTTTTTATATCTTGAAAAATAAAGTTAGGTAGTTTATTAGTGGCTATTTTTATAAATTGGCTTATAAAATATCCTGTATAACACCGATCAACTCATTTTTGATACATCTTAGTTTTACATCAAGCAGGACTGAATTCCCCAATTGCCATTTCAAAATTCGACAATTTGTTGTCCATTATACCTCTTGTTATATATATCCTGGGACATAGTGTATGTGTAATGCTGCCAGGCTCTTACGATCCACGTATCCCAATATGATTCATGTAACTTGTCTGGCCAATGCTTTGCAATCTACTAATGCCTTGAACGTAGTACAAGAGATTTCATGATGTTAAGACATTCGAGATGTGTATTTTAATTGTTCCGTACAAATAATTGTTATTGTCTCTTACCCCATATGCTGGCCCTGAACACACGGAAATTGTCCAGTCTCTAGGTATAATGGATAAGTGGACGTGAAACGACATCATCCTCCGAAGGAAATGCCAAAGTGTGGGTTCCAATTGTTTACGATATGAGCACATTCCACAAAATTTCCAGTTTAGGGATGCCGTGTTTTCACAAGCACTGATGAGCCTTAACTTTTGGCGTCCGTGACTGGCCTTGGTAGTGGAAATAGGCCAACGTTAAATATTTGGCTGTTTTTTTCTATGTTTAATTATATTAACTTTTTGAATTATCATTAGGTAAAACAAAAGAAATGATTTGTAAATAATTGTAAAAGTATTGATAGAAACATATATGATAATTTCACCTAAGTGTTTGAAACCAAATTATCGTTTTGAGAGCCCCATTTTAAACAATTTTTTATCCCCTAAGGCACTGCATGCTTTTTATCGAATTGTATTTCTTTTTGTATTGGATTCAAATATTTTTTTTTCTGCAGATAAATGGAATAATATCAAAGCAGATTGTTGAGGTTTTCTTAAGATTATGAATTATGAAGTACATTTTTGGGGCGGCTTGTTTCGTCCCGCAAATAGTTTAAAACGTAAGGGGGCGATGTTTGCAAAAGAGGAAAGCGTAATAGAGAAATAACTTAAACAGATATTAAACATATAAGGTGATGCTGAGTATGTGATTCTGATTTTAATTTTCATTTTTCAATATAAATACTGCAGTTTAGAAGTGATTTTACTAAATGTAAATATAAAGATACCATTAATTTTAAATCTAGAAATCTCTTATGTCAAATCTCTCTTCACATTTTTCATTGAGGTAATACATTCTAAAAACAACTAGGTAGTGCTTAGCATCAAAGAAATTGTTAAGTATTAAACAAACAAAAGCGCTTATTTTTGTTTTAAGCCCTAAAGCCTAGTTTTCATTAGTAGAGTTAGTGTACTCTACGTACACTAGCATACTTTTTAGCTAAATTTTGGGAGTTACTTTCCCACCGTGCATTCTTATTATGTACTCTACCAATTATGTTTACATTACTGCTAGCCAGGCCCGCGTTTAGCATTTTAATACATCCCCCTCCCCCAATTTCCAGAACGCTGATACATGGGTCAAGGTACAGGTGAAATTTGGTATTATCCACAATTCAAAAATAATTTCAAAAAATATTTGATAAATTAATTTTTCTTTTTATATTTCACAACATGTAGTGAACAGGTACAAGTCGTATAAGTATTTTCTTACTGAGGTACATAGTTACAGTCAGAAATAAAAAAAAAATAAACATTAAAAAAACTTCATTATCTAAAACAACATCAGAATATATAAATCGCGATAATTAATTCGGTTCCTTCGTCTTAAAGTGTAGAAATAAATAAAAAAATAAGTAACTGAATAATATACACATAACAAATATATTGCAGTTCCTTTTTATTTATTTTTCTATTATTATATATTTTATTTGCTAGCTATATTATCTTTTTTTATGCTTTTGAGGCCTTTTTGGCGCCCCTGACGCCTGGGCGTCGTCGTGCACCGCACACCTTTGCCCTTGTGTACGGCGCGTGGGCCTGCTGCTAACTTTACTAATGAAAATTTGGTTTAAATACCTAGTTTATGGTATGCCGGAATCTAAAAATCGCCGATAACAACTTTTTTAGCAGGAAATATGGTTCGCCTATGTTATATTATAAATATGTGATTATGTTGACATGTTACATGAAAAATTAAAAGTTGTGGTTGAAAATGATTTTAGAAATATTGAATAAAACCTGATTATATAAATTTACCTGTAACATTTGTTTTATAGAAATTGGCACTCACTGTACAGCCACTAATATAAAGAAAAACACAAGTAATAAATGTTAACATTATTAATAAATAACTTTCTAGATCTCCTCAGTTATAGAAACTAAGAGGACTCAGCGGTTTGACCGCTCCAATCTTTGTATTTCCGGTGGCCTTTGTGCTTTATCTTAAAATGCAACAAAACAACAGAAATATGAGATTAATAGAGGAAGCAGAATTAGAAAAAAATGTCTATAATTATTTATTCTGCATCTTTGAAAAAAAATTTATAGGAAATTCTTATCTTGATTTATTTTCTCATATCTGAAAATTTATTCTATATGAAATGCGAATCGAGAAAAAAATCTCATCATGGTTAAACAACGTAATATAATAATTAACATTTTTTTTTACTAATATACGGCATGTCCGGCGATGTGGTAGACAAGAGAAAAAAATTTGCTTGCTGAAAAAATACGATTGTAAATGAAAAAAAATATATACAGGGTGTCCAAAAATTTAAAAATTCAAATTTTTTACAAGAGTAAAGTACCCTTTTTATAATTTTTTTAGCAAAATGCTGTTTAAGAAAATTGTTTCAAATCATGACATCTTCTAAGATAACAACATAACAGAAATAAATTATTACAGTGTCAAGCAAAACATCATTGTCAGTAACTTTTAAAGATTTTGTCAGTTTACAATGTTAACAACGGAGCAAAGAATACATTTAATCCATTGTTATGGTGATGGAGATTGTTCATACAGATATGTTACTGAAAAATTTCATGAAAGGTTCCCTAATGTACAAGTACCCAAATGGGCGGTCTACATGCTGGTCAAGAAGTTTCGTGAAAAGGGATCCGTATTAGACTTAAAAAAAGTAAAAAATCCTACAATGAAGATGATGCAGCGACTCTACTTGTACTGCAATCTGTTGGAGAAAACCCAACACTGTCCTTGAGGAAACAAGCTACGCAACTACAGGTGGTCCAAAAAGGTACTATTCAAGAAATTTTAAGGCAAAATAAGATATGTCCCTAGAAACCCCATTATAACCACACATTAGAAGAGGTTGCTGATGGCAAAAGGTTGGATTTTTGTTTGTGGGTAGGGAGTAAGATTTTAGGTGGTAATAGAGGATTCCATAAACTTATAATGTTTTCGGATGAGTCCGCATTTTCGACGAACGGAACTGTGGCATTGCAACGTGTTCGTTATTGGAGTGATGTTAATCCTATGTTCAGAATACCAACCCGACGTCAATATTTTAAAAAAGTGAATGTTTGGTGCGCTGTTTCCTACTATGGTATAATAGGATCGTATTTCTTTGAGAATACTTCTAATAGAAATTCCTATTTAAATATGTTAAATACTTTTTTCTGATCATTTGCGACAATTACCAGCAGATTATCGAGGTAACATGTACTTCCAGCAAGATGGATGCCCGGCTCATTTTGCTAGAGAAGTGAGTAAATGGTTTGATTTGGAATTTGGACAAAAATGGATAGGGCGAAATGGTCTAGTTTTATGGCCCCCAAGAAGTCCCGACCTTACGTTGGCAGATATGTATTTGTGGGGACGCCTAAAACTGTTAACTTTGCCAATCCACTGCCAAATGATGAGGATATTTTAAAACAAAGAATTATACAAGCTGTAGAAACAATATCCCTAGAAGTGAGGAGGAGTTATGACTATCTTAGAGCCCAACTGGAAAAATGCGTCCTTCATGGTGGAGCGGTGTTTAAATAATTATTGTTATACTATCTGATTTTGGTCTATTTTTTATGAATTATGCCTTAAATTATAATCATGTATTGGCTTCTGTTGGTAGTATATTGTTTTTTTTATACATATGTAATTTCGAGGTAATTTTAAATAAATAATTATGTATTCTTTGCTCCGTTGTTAACATTGTAAACTGACAAAAGCTTCAAAAGTTACTGACAATGACATTTTGCTTGACACTGTAATACCTAATTTATTTCTGTTGTGTTGTTATCTTAGAAGATGTGATGATTTGAAACAATTTTCTTGAATGGCATTTTGCTAAAAAAATTATAATAAGGGTACTTACTCTTGTAAAAAATTTGAATTTTTAAATTTTTGGACACCCTGTATAAATTTTTTTTTTTTTTTCATCTACAATCATATTTTTCAGCAAATTTTTTTTTAAATAATGAATTTTCCTCGAAAAATGAAATTATTAGTCCGTTTGTCCTCTTGTCTACCACATCGCCGGACATGCTGTATACAGAATTAGCCTTCAATAAAAAAAATTTATTGATAGTTTAAGAAATTAACGATAATAACACAATTTTTGTAAATAAGCAGAATAACTAACAAACGCAAAACCTACGTGCCTCGTGACTCCAAACCCTCCAATCGACACCATTTTCTTATTATGTTCCTCCAAGTGCCTACCAAAAGTTGCAGTTTTTGACAATCTGTCGCATTAAAGTGGGCCAGGCTTAAAATACAACTTTTTTTCTTTTGTTGTTTTTTTTGGCAATTTTCTGGCCTGAAATACAAACTTCCTTCCCGTTAACAGGGCAAAAAAGAAATTGGGGGGTTTTTTGTTCCCCCCCCCCCGGGCCCCGGATTTTTTTTTTTTGTTTTTGTTTTTTTCCCCCCCCCCCTCCGGGGGGGGGGGGGGCCATAACAAGTCGGCCGGGCTTGAACAATGCAAGGTTTAAATACGACTCATATTTTTGCTCCGCGACCCCGTAAACCCCCTATGTAATTTGTATAGAGCTAGGTCCAATCGTCGCAATTACTGAAAAATATATCACCCTCACGAGTGCTAGGTCAACGGCATTGGGGAGTTCACATTTCGAATCGGCTATCGGATTTGTGCTGCGCGATCTTGACTCCCCTCCATATAGCTTTTCGAGTGAGAAAGTTGTATTTTTAGGGACATCCACTGGTCGCACCGGGCTTAAAGTGCACCTCTCATACGTGTAGAAGTGGCAGGTCGAGAAACGGTCGCGGGAAGTTTTCGGGATCGTATGCATGATCCGATGTCAGATTCGAGATGTAAAATGTAGAAAGTCCATATGGTCAACGGAATGTCGAAAAAACGCAACTCTCTCACTTAAATGATTGCCAAGTCGAAAGATATCCTCGGGGTTTTTACATCTCGAATCTGGCATGGAAATCGTGTTTCACGACTTCGAAACACTACCGATACAATTTTTCGACCTGCCACACTTTCACGTGAAAAAACTGCATTTTTCGCGACACCCGTCAATCGCGCCTGGCTTAAAATGCAATTTTCAATACTTGGAGTAGAAGGTCGAAAAACGGTATCGGGAGCTTATCGGAGCACTTTCCAGTTAGAAAAATTGAATTATTTGG
This sequence comes from Rhamnusium bicolor, assembly GCA_029963845.1. Classification (NCBI taxonomy): domain Eukaryota; kingdom Metazoa; phylum Arthropoda; class Insecta; order Coleoptera; family Cerambycidae; genus Rhamnusium; species Rhamnusium bicolor. The sequence goes on from JANEYF010002789.1 coordinate 33,278, forward strand.
GACGTTTTACTGACTGAAAATGGACGGAGCTTAAAATGTAACTTTCATACTTGAACGAGTAGGTTGAAAAATAATATCATTGGATTTTTGGGGTCGCTGAGCACGAATTCGATGTTAAATTCGAGATGTAAGTAGTACTGGACCTTATTCAATCGGCACAATGACGGAAATTTGTACTTGTCTCACGTGCCAGGTAAAATTAAATTTTTTTGGGACACAAGTCAATCGCATCGAGCTTAAAATGCAAATGTCATATTTGTAGGAACAGCTGATCAAAAAAGGCATTGGTGACTTTTCGGAGTCGCTGAGTACGAACGAATCTGATGTCAGATTCGAGATATAAGGTGTACTTTCCGATCGGTGCAATGAAAGAAAATTGCAAACTTTTCTCTAATTTACATTTCGATTCTGGCATCGGATTCGTGCACCACGTTCTCAAAACCCCCCCGATATTTCTTTTTAACATATCCTTCAAGTGAGAAAGTTGCATATTTTGGGACACCCGATAATTGAGCCGGGCTTAAAATGCAACAATCGTTCTTAAAAGTAGGTCGCTGACAATGAATGCGATGAAATTCGAATTGAAAGATGTATTTAAACCAGGTTCGGCCAACGGATTTTAGGAGAAATGAACGATTGTCAGGTTGAAAAACGGCTCTGGCGTATATACTTCTCGAATCTGACATCGAATTCGTTGTCTGCCACATCGAAAACCCCCAATACTGTTTTTCGGCCTGCTTTTTGGACATTCCGCTGACTTAAAATGGGCATAGGGTTGTTCACATCTCGAATCTGACGTCGGATTCTTGCTCTGTGACACCGAAAATTACCTGATACTGTTTTCCCCCTTCAAGTGAGAAACATGAATTTTTTGGGACACCTGTCAATCGCACCAGGCATAATTGTAACTTTCACAACTGTAGACAGGTGTAGATCGAAAAAAATATTGGGGGTTTTCGAGTATGATGTCACTCAAGATGTAAGGTGTATTAAGCCCGATCCAGTAGGCAGAACGTCGGAAAAATACACCTCTCACGAGCACCATGGCCTGGTCTAAAGACGGCTTTGAGCTGTTTGCATTTCAAATTTGACGTCAAATTCGTGCTCTGCTTAATACTCCACTGATACTGTTTTGTCCCTTCAAATGAGAAAGTTGCATTTTCTGGGACATTTCGTCGCGTCGGCGTCGGCTTAAAATTGACATTGGGTTGTTTGTTGTTCGCATCTCGAATCTGACATCTCAATGTTGCTCCGTGGATCCAAAGATCCTGTGATGTTGTTTTTCGACCTGTTATCCTCTTTAGTGATTAAGTTCAAGATGCAAGATGTATTATGCCTGGTCTGGACGTGGAAGGAAGGAAAAATGCAATATTTTGTTTGAATGAATAGTAGGTGGTTTCAAGTACCATTTTTCGACCTACAGGATACACGTTAATCGTGCCGAGCTTGCAACTTTTACAATAATTATTGTAGAAGTAGGCGTTCGAAAATAATATCGGGTGGTTTTCGTTGTCTGTGAAGACGAATTCGATGTCACATGATTATATTAGTTTGTACAATTTTTATTGTGACTTATAAGGGACTTGTTAATTTACTTTAATCTTTTCTCTTTAAAAAGTGTAAAAAGGAAATGAAAAAATCATTTTTTTTGTCATAAAAAAATTGAAATTTTTAAATTTTGTATTTGGCCATATCTTGGAGTTCTAAGATACTTACCTTTTTATTTGGAATTTTACTGTTAAACGAAAAAAGGTAGCTTGGTCCCGAGTCTATTTAACTTCTATTTCTCAATTTTTTTAGATATCTTATACACCAAATTTCGCTTTTCATTAGGTTAGTTCCAACTCTGAAGTTATTTTCTAAAACGACACATAATCCAGGGACTCACTGCATAATGTAAAGAAAAATCATTTTAATCAAGTATAATTGGTACTTTATTTTACAAGGCAGTGCATAAAGACTAACAACAATTCATAACAAAATAAAAACAAGCATTAGTAAGATAATATTCTACATTGTACAATCAGTTCAGTTAATTTTAAAAGTAATAACATATACAATAACATTAATAATGTAAGTGGCAAATTATAGTATAAATTATGTATTTACAAAACGCTTATTTTTAACATACATAGAAATATTAAGTACATTTTTATCTATCAAAAAACAATATAATAGGTACAAGTTTTAATGAAAATCTATATATAAAAATAAATTTAGTAGCACCATAAATTATAATTTGTAAAAAAAATAGAAAACACGTGTATAGTTTTTCTCATTTTATAATAAAATTAGCTGTAAAACATTTCATAACAATATATACAATTTATAATAATTATTAATATACAACGAATTTGGTTAATACATTACAAATAACATTTGCACTTTAAACTTTAGAAGTAATAAAAATGTTATACTTATGGCACAGAAAGGTCATATTTGAAAATCACAAATAGTAAGTACAATAATAATTATAATTTAGTTGTTGCATGAAGCTTTACGTATCGACTATGCTGAACTTGTCCCTCACAATCAGGTGGTAAAAAACATTGATGGGTCTGTATTTTCGGTTTAAGTAATATTCTTCTGACTCCCCATATTAGAGCAATTACCATAAAACATAAAACAAGAAATATTGACACAAATGCTACATCTAGTGTAGTAAATCCTTTGGCTTCTTTTTTGAAAACGGTAACACACCTGGGCTTGGTGAAATCTAATGAAGGCCCCGGTCGTACAACATTAGCACATACACGATATGGGCCTTGAGTTAATCCAATAAATGTGTATTTCGGTTCAGTGCAATTCATTTTTCTTTGTGAGAGCAAGGCATTCTGTTCCAAAATAGCCAAGTTTAATTCACACTTGCTTTGGGGATACACATTAATATCGATTGATAAACTACCATAACTAGATAAATTAGCTTGAATTGATATTACTCTGGGAAGTTTCATAGAGTAGTCGGTTTTTTGTTGAATCTTGGCATTCTGTATTAATGGTATAACATCTGAACAACCTAATATCAAAGATACATCATCTGCTTGTCCTGACTCGAATAAAACAACACAATATCTATACCTGTGTTGCTTTTGAAGTTGTATTGAATTTGGAACAATTACGTTTAAGATTTTTGGATTTGGTAAGTTGGAGGAGTTACACTTTAAGGGATTTGATTCAACTAAAACTTCATTGGGCCCCTCTTCCTCATATACAAATATTGCGTCGCATGTATACGGAGAAGTTTCATCTTCCACGCTCCATTGGAGTTTAATATTGTTTCCATCGTATTTAAAATCCCTTAAATTTATTCTGGCTTTATAAGGTGTGGATAAGGGTGCTACTGGTGGTTCTTGCTCCTCCTCCCCACATAAAAGATTATCAACTGGCACCTCAATTAATAAGCCATTTTCTAATGATGGAGGCGTGGTACAAATAGCGCTAGATTTATCTTCCTTATTAAGACTAGAATTACTTAACCAGGAGGCAAATTCGCCCAGACTGCAATCACAATTCAAAGGATTGTCCGATAAGGTAAAATGCTTTAATATTGTACTAGGTTTTAAGGCATCACTGGCAACTATAGATATGTCATTATCATCGAGCTTTAAACTTTTTAAATTCTTTAAGGGTAGTACGAGATCTGCTGTAAGGGCTCTCAAGAAGTTGTGCCTTAAATCTAAGTCTGTTAATTTATCTAAGTGTGCCAGAGAAGCTCCTGAAACTGCTACAATTCTGTTGTGCGCTAAATCTAAGCTGATTAAAGTCATAAGATGACTGAATGCATGGTCTTCTATCACGTCAATTTGATTGTGTTGTAGTCGAAGTGAGGTTAAACTTATTAAACCTTGTAAGGCACCCATTTTGATGCTACTTAATGAATTGTGTGAAAGTTGAATATCTTTCAGTGAATCCATTTTAGGAAATGTTCTCGGTCCAAGTGGTCCAATTAAAGAATTTTCTGATACATCTAATTCCTCAGTTGTAGATAATGGAAGTAATCTGGTAATTACTGGGATCGTTAACCGATTTCCTCTTAGTCGAAGAATTTTTAGCTGTGGAAGATTTTCGAAACTATTCGGTGATATTTTTGATATAATGTTGTCGCTTAAATCTATGAAGGAAAGGTTCCTCAAACCCTAGAAATATAAAAAAATATATGTTAATAGGTACCTGAAGCGACCATTCAAAAGCTATTTTTAATATTTAACTACTTTCATTTGTTTGTATTTATGGAAAGTGCATATTTATATCTGTGAATAATATAAATAATATTTGTAAATAAATGTATATATGGCTGAAGTAATAAAAATTATTAACCATCGTTGATATTTTAAGAAATATTTATTAGTAGGGTCATTTTGATAATAGTTATTATTATATTCATATAACCATAACAGTTACCTTAAAAGAGCTTCCGTTTAACGATTTCATTTTGTTACCAGAGAGATCTAGTCTATCTAGTTCAGGAAGAGACATCAGGGCTTGCGTGGGTACAGATATTAGTTGGTTATTTGGTAGGCCTAAAGCTTGTAAAGGGGATGCCAATCCTTGAAAAGCAGTTTGGTGAATTTCTTTGATTTCACCGGAAGAAACTACGAGTCCGTGTAGAGCTACACCTTCCAGTAATGGTTCTGAAATGGTGGTCACGTTTTGCACTGTGCAGTCCAGAAGGGACACAGTTGTTGTGTTGAGGGAGCGTAAAGTGCGACCTGAGAATAAAAATATATACATTTATACGATCTCTAAGTGAAAATCAGTGTCTATAATGGTACTTTTTATTATCTGTATATCAAAAAAAATCCCATACGGTATAATACACCAGTTAAATATTTTACCAGTTTCATATTTTTCTAGAAATAACATACAAGGAAATTTTCTCATATTTTGGTGAAATAATTCTGGTCAAGCATTCAATAAACCCTACTTTGAAGATTTTGTAAATAATTTTTGCCATTTAATCGATGTTTATAATGATAAAACTATGAATGAACAACTAAATGCCTAATGCAAATATAAATAAATGTTTTTTTATCACGTATAGTTTCTAAGTTACAGCTGTTTTATTTCACCTCTTTTAGTAGCATATATACAGGGTGTTCCTAAATATCATGTACATACATAAGGGGGTAATTCTTTGGCTTATTTCATGACTGAAAGTTTATATAAACATAGGTCCGCAAACGTTTCTTTACTGATCTACGGGGTGATGAAATTTGAAGATTTTTTATTTTATAATACAAATTCAGTATTGACCAGTGATTCAAATTATCAATGATTCCTGTCCACATATTAATCTTAAATTTATGTTGAAAATGTGTAACGTTAGTTTCATGTAGATATTCATCGGTATATATACATGTTTACTGCGCATATTTATTATATCTCTCCTTATTATATATGCTTTATCAGTGAATAAAATCATAATCCCACATTAATTAAGATTAAGGGCTCTTTGGTCTCGGATGAACCAACATAATACTAAACACATATCTGGATCTAAAGGTAAAAGATCTTGCACAGTTTCAATACGAAATTTCAATATAAAATACAGTAGGGTAATAAATAAAACTGTAAAATTATCAAAATTTCGAAGAGCCTTTGTTGTAAGAATACATTTTTGACGACAAAACCATGAATCCTAATGAATCTCGATGAGGTCTCGATTAGAAAATTTTGTATTTTATTTTAGAGTTTCTCGATGTTACTGAACGAAATTATGTAGCTATGTTCGAGGGTTGACCCATTTATATTTGGAGTTCAGAATTTCTTGTTCAATTTTTAATTTAGAAAAATTATATTATATGTAGTTAATACACGAAGAGAAATACAATTATTTGACATAAAACAAAGGTATTTATCATCAACTTTCAAATTTTAATCATGACACAGCATTTTTTAATTTTAGATATATCATTAAATTTAGCATAGTTTGCTATGGTTTAGTTAAAAAAGGAAATTTTTTTATTTTTCAATTTATATATCATATGTAGGGTCGCTTTTGATGTGTAAGTATTTAATAGCGAAAATAATCTTTTGGTAGATTACTTTTGCGTTTTTTTTTATATTTATTCCAAGTAGGCGTGTGTCATATATGACAGTGTTTATCCGTTTGGCAGTAAATTGCATATTGATAATTTTGTTTGCATCATAATTACACCACATTTAATCGTAAAAGTGAAGATGTCTTACGAAAATTACGAGAAATATGATATGCTAGAAAGCTTTATTAAAAGTAATAACAATTGTGATACTGCATCCGAAATATATTTCAATCGCTATCCAGAAGACAACCTAATAAAGCTATTTTTAAGAGGTTAAAAGAAAATATCATTAATTGTTAGCCCTTCAACAAGCCAAGACCAAAAACTTACAACACTGAAGATGCTGAAGAAACTTCTATAACTGTAATGGCGGTTGCAAATCCTTCAATTTAAAGTCGTCAAATTGAAGCAGTTCTGGGATTTCAAGACGTCGAGTTTTGAGTATTTTGAAGACACACACATTCAGGCTTTATACAATAAGGAAATAATATTACCTGCAACCAACTGATCTTCAGCGACGATTGGAGTTTTGCATATGGTATCGTCAAAAAAGTCAACAAGTCCCATTCTTCTCTAGAAATGTAGTTTGGACAGTTTTAGTGTTTGGTGTGATCTACGTGGCAATCGTGTTTTAATATATCACATATATCAAGAAAATCTTAATGGCCAACGGTACTACGAAATATTAAACCAGAAAATTATTGAGGAATTTATGGACAATCTACCCTTAGTTGAGGCAAGAAATCAGTTCTTCCAACAAGAGGGTGCACCACCTCATAATATCAAGATCGTTTCAGAATTATTAAACACCAATTTTGGAAATAATTGGATGGGAAGTAATGGATCAGTGAGGTGGCCACCACGATCACCTGACTTAACGCCACTGGATTTTTTCTTTTGGGGTCACATTAAAGACAAATTATACAAGAAAACCAGTACCGACATAAACAAACTCAGACAAATTTTATAGACTGTGTGAATTACATTTTAAATCTTCATATTTATAATGCAGTTCAGAGTGTTATAAAGAGATGTAATTTATGTATCGAACATAACGGACATCAGGTTGAACATTTACTTTAATTTGAATTTTTATTTTGTAATTGTAATGTGTTATAAAATTATACATAAAAATCAGATTTTTTGGTCTTGGTTTGTTGAAGGACCCATAATTAATGAGATTTTCTTTTAACCTCTTAAAAATAGCTTTATTAGGTTGTCTTCTTTTTGAATAGCGATTGAAATATATTTCGGATGCACTATCACAATTGTTATTACTTTGAATAAAGCATTCTATCGTATATTTATCGTATTTCTCACTTCACTTTTACGATTAAATGGGGTGTAATTATGACGGAAACAAAATTATTAATATGCAATTTACTGACAAATGGATAAACACTGTCATAGATGACACACGTCTACCAGGAATAAATATAAAAAACGCAAAAAGTAATCTACTAAAAGATTATTTTCACTATTAAATACTTACACATCAAAAGCGACCCCACATACGATATATAGTTTGAAAGAGAAAAAAAATCCTTTTTAACTAAAGCATAGCCAACCATAATACCCATTTAAAAAAATACAACTTTATGCCATAGCTTGACACTGCACCTTTTTTTTAATTCTCTCGACGCCACTGTATTATACCGAAAAAGTGCCTGAAGAATGTAAAAGTTGTCTTTTCACAACTTTACAAACAACCAAGATATTGACATGTGTCTAAAAGTCGATAAATCGAACTTTTGTTTTCGCCAATGAATTTGTCTCAAAAAAAGAGATCGAGAATATGCCTTTCATTTTTTTGTATCTCTTACAGTTACCGAGTTACCCTATACAAACATCGAAATTTGCCCACCCTGTATAAAGTTATACAGTACAAGGGGCTATATTTTTTTTTGCTTAACCCAACGTTGGAAAGTCCTCCCGTGGCCTCAGAACCTTACGGGAATCGCGCCAGCAAATTAACTACAGTCACATGCTGCAGGGTTAGTGACTGTAGATTCCAGAATTAGTGTCTTAAGCAGATGGAGAAAACCTAGAATGACGCAAGCTAGCATGTGTCCTCAATTGCTATGAATGTAGGTGGTGGGGGCTCTGTCTTACACGTATGTCTGCTTGTTTATTTATTTTATGTATTTTGCAAGAAATTAATAATATACAATAAAATAACACGATAGAAAGTTACTAATTATTTTTAAAAAAATTGTGTACTGATGCATTTCACAATATTTATTCTCATTTTGTTAGTTGTATGAGAGTTATATGTAAGCCCGTAACTGGAATGACTACCTGAGATGCGGTCTTTAGTGATAGCTTACCAATAGTTTTAACAGTAAGTGAATTTTATAAAATATAAAAACAATAATACTTTTAGTTTACTTTTTCTTGGCATAAAAAGATTAAAACATCTTTGAGTAAATAAAAAATAGAACAAAACAATTAACAGTTATTTGTTTTAAACTTTGATTATGATCTTTATTTCAACCAACCTATAATTCGCATAGCAGATTTGTCTCCCGTACACCTCAAAGTATGTGGCATATCACAACTGCACTCTACGATGGGTTGTTTCGCTATCTCTGGACATTTCCATTCCTCTGGCCCAGGGGACGGGATAGCCGACGTGCCGCACCACCAAACTAGTGATAACACTAGCCACCACATCCTGCAATAAAATTTACATTATTTTTTAATGATTCAAAGCGGGACAGAATAAAACAAAAGTATAAAAGGATACAGAATTTTAGTTTTGTAACGGAATAATATGCACATTTTCAGAACTTTCCCGAATTAAATAATTACAGGTACTTAGTAGACAAGATAAGTTCTAAAAAAAGTACAGTAAAGGTAAAAAATAAAGAATCAGTTTTCGATCCAGATTTTCATAAATTTTCATGTTAAGTTTTTATACATTTTTTTCAGTAAAAAAATGTCTATTACTATATGGGCCAGTCACTGGGTAGTTGTGACTGGAATTAATTCTTGGACAAGGTTTTTCTCTAGAATGATATTTTTGGGGGTAAAAAAATCATAATACGAACTATGAGAAAAACATATTGGTGCATTCAGAAATTATTAATTATGAAAGATGCAATTTTGGAGCTTCTCCTTTATAATTAACTAAATAATAATAGGAATCACGTTAAAAATAGTTCTATACATTTTTGTACTAAATTCAGCGTAAAAATACTCACCTCTCTACGACCAATACTAGTCGAGATATAGCCAGTCAAAGATGAGGCAAAAACGTCCCAAAACCCCCTGAAAACACGTTTTTTTTTTTAAGTTTTCGGATGACGGCATTTTAACGCATCGTAGAAAAAAATGCATATGTTGGTTCAAAGCAGACCATAATATGACTAGGAAAATGAACCTCGGTTTAATAATCTATGTTATGACAAATAGTTTCGGAGACAGTCCGTCAAAGTAGGGTTCGCAAGGGACGAAAATATGAGATTCAACCGGTAAATCCATTTTGCACTATAACGTGATTTTCACACATCGGACGATAAAAATATAAACAAGTTAGTTGAAAGTATACAGGCATAAAATAACAAAAATAAAACGTTTTTATTTTTCCATAAGCTGAATGTTCTGCGATACATAGTTTCAAAGGTTATGCAGAGTTGAAAATTTGTCCTCATTTTTTACGTACCTAAATGTCTATTGAATAAAGCCTGTTATGTTTTGAAAATCAATGTAATTTTTTATTGCTAATCCTTATTTTATTATTATTCAACATTGCTACTGGTTATAAATGCCCCTGCCCGCGTTCTCTAAGAAACAAATTAACATAAAAATCGAGTGGTCATTATTTTGGCCAGTGGTGGCTGGTGGATTTAGGTTTTACCATATCTCAATATTGAAGCATGGAATCCAAACTATATTTTTAAGGCATGACTATCCATACGGAATGAAGAAGTTTTGCAGAAAAAAAATTAAACAAAAAAATTGAGAAAAAAAGTTACAAAAATGCGCTGCCGCCCCAGATTACTTCTAGACCATTAATTAGTAAAATATCTGCAAACTATTTTTTTTTTTCGTAATCAGAAGGAAATTTTATCACCCCGTTTTTTTTTTGGTTTTCGAAAATTTTGATTTTTTGTAAAGTTATGACATTTTGAAATTTAAGTTCTTCATTGTGTAAATTTCAAAATGCCATATAACTTTTATAAAAAATCAAAATTTTCGAAAACCAAAAATCGGGGTGATAAATTTTCCTTCAGATTACGAAAAAAAAATAGTTTGCAAATATTTTATATATGATCTAGAAGTAATCTGGGTGGAGGCGCATTTTTGTCAATTTTTTTCTGCAAAACTTCTTGATTCAGTACTGGTAGTCCTGCCTTAAAATATTGCTTGGGTTCCATGCTCCAATACTGAGATATGGCATAACCTAAATCCACCAGCCGCCACTGATTTTGGAAGACATATTGTGCCATCTGGTGGAACCAACTTTGATGGTCTATATCTTCGAAACTGTTTATTATAGACCATTGAGCTGTGGTTCATTTTCCTCGTCATATAAGTCTATTCATCCTATTTTTTCTTTCCCTTGTACAGAAATGACATTATACATATACATACATTCAAATTTCATAAAAAATTATTGATTTTTTACAAAGTTGCACCTTTTTTAAAATTTGCACAATGAAAAATGATTTTAAAATAAAATTTCAAAACGATGTAACTTTATGAATAAGCAATATATCTGTCGATATATTTTCCACCTGATACAGAAAAAAAATGTTTTGCAAATATTTTAAAATTGTTTAAAAATAACCTGGGTGCCACACAATTTTTTCAACTTTTTTTTCGCAAATTTCAATCGCAATTCTTTTTCTGCAAAACTTCTTTATTTAGTCTTGATAGTATTCGAGCATGGGTCCCATGCTCGAATACTAAAATATGACAGCTTAAATTCCACCAGCTGCCCCTGGGGCAACCGAATACTGAATAATCGCCAAACATTTAGTAAAACCCTAATACTCAAATAAATTTTATTCATTTAAATATGTGTTTATCATTTTAATTGAAAATAGTCAGTAAAATAATAACAACCATCTTTTAAATTCATAACCATGATCCATCTCATATCTTTTTACAAATTTGCATATAAAATTAAATTCTGAAGTCGGGGATGCAACACTAAGTTCAGTTCAAACTTATTTGCAATATAAAAAACGGCGACTCTGATCCCTTTACCGCCGCCAAAGGAGCTAACGTCTTTTTTTGTTGCAAATAAGTTTAAAATTTTTTTCTTTTGTTTTATTACGTATTAAATATAAACTGATACTGTGCGAATTGGCCGTTACGCTTTAGCCATTTTATCGATTATAGATAGATAAATATAAAATCGCATTAAACTTATTTAAATTGGAAATAATCGTTTCAAATGGGGCCCTATTTCTTTTTTTATTGACCTCTTTTTGTATCAGATATAATAATATACTTGCTCTCAATTATTCATTTCCTACCGTAATTATTTTCTGTAAGGGTTTGTAATGTAATTTATGTACAGCTTCTTCAATTTTATTTCATGGACATGAAAAAATGTACATTTTGGAGTGTTATGTGGTCGACACTATCTATCCAAATTTGTACAAATTGACAGCGTTTGTATAAAAATTTCTACATATTTTTTCATATGTTTGTTAAACTCATTTTAGGATACTGAAACAACCCTCTGAAATCTATGAAATATAGGCTCAACACAGCTTTGCCACATGAAAGTAAATTTCGTAGATCCCGAGGAAATGCTCCATATTTTAGAAAATTATAAATTTATCTGTTCTATATTTCAATGTTGTTTCAAGTTGGATATTGTAACATTTGAAAGTGTGTTTGGGTAAAAACGTAACTATACGTTTGTATACAAATAAATTTAGTATTGATTATACATTTTTTCTGAAATGCACTAAACCACAGAAATATTTGTGATTAAACTCAATATAAAATGTATATTATCCATACATCATTTCTGTAAAATATAATTTCTGAATATACTCAATCAAATCAAAGCATATTTTTATTAACACGCTTTTATTAGCGTCACTTGTATGTTTGTTTGTTTGTAACCGACTCTTTGGACTCGATTTTGACCCACTTTAAACGGACAGATTTAATTGAAACTTTGTACACTTACGAAGAACCGGTAACAATACAATAATTTGATAAGTTTATATTATTATCCTGATCAGGATCGCCAGAATTAAATAATTTCCTTTCCTCACGTACCCTCTGCGTGAGAGCAAGTGGCTTATTACTGTTAGTACATTCCGTGATTCTCAGTTCGTTCGATGGCCGAGCGGGCTAAGGCACAAGTCTTAGTCGACGCGAAACGACGGACTCCTCGGGCGTGAGGTCAAATCTCGTCTATGGCTGAAAAAAATTATATTTTTTTCAGAAGTATCTGTTGGATCGTAATATGTTATAATATCAGCATCAATAAGCAATATAAATATAGTTTAAAAAAACTAAAAAACTCGCTTTCATAGCACATCAAACTAAAAAGTGAAAAATAAATATAGTTTAAAAAAACTAAAAAACACGCTTTTAAAGCGCATCAAACTAAAAAGTGAAAAATAATTATTAATATAAACTGAAAACAATAATGAACGAAAAATACTAGTATTATTGTGAAAAAAGCGTGGGTTGCTCGATATACGAAAAATATGACACAAAGCGCCCCACGCTTTTTTCACAATAATACTAGTATTTTTCGTTCATTATTGTTTTTTAGTTTTTTTTAAACTATATTTATTTATATAATACCAGAAATGAATACGAGTACAGTTAAATGGTTTGGCAGACCACCTGGAATTCAAATATGAACTGAATGGCTACTTTATCTATACTGAATACGCTACTGTGACTGAGTAAGGACTTACCTACTGGTAACAATAGAGACTTCTGTTAAATATTTCCGATTGTGCAGGTGCATAAATAAATAGTTTCCCGTTCCATTTTGCTGCCGAGATACAGAGTTACAAGTTACATTTATTACTTTTATTAATTCCAGTAGCAAACTAAAATAATCAGCATCACCAAACACGTGTGAATTGTTGATGTGTTTGCTACTGAATAGTCGGTGAATCAATCACGGTTAATAAAAGCATTAATAAATTCATTGGCCATAAATGAACTTGTGTAATGCCTTATTAGGTGATCCATTGAATCTTACGACTTGAGTTGCATGCAATGGTATAGCAAAGCCACCAGAACTCTGTACGCTGAATCAAAGCAGAACGTCCATAAACGTTTGCAAAATTAAACCAATACTTCTGGTAGATATAATCTTAATTGAATCGCTTTACAACCAAATATGGGTCCAGATTGGTACTACCAACTCATTAGTTTTTATTGTAGACTGTGTTAGCTTAAAAGATATATTAGAATTATTAAATTACTGTGAAAATTTCACATCTGTTTTTTAACCAAAAAAAATATGTTTTCTCTAGTGTCACCATGGCAACCCAGGTATTTTTTTTTTGGAATTTTTTTTGTACTGGGGTACTATAAATTTTCTATTTTACCAACTGTAGTTGCACAGATATATCATTTTAAGATTTAGCATAGTTGATTCTTTCATATTATGTCGAGTTTAAATTACAATTGGTAGAAAATTAAATTTTAGGATTTTGTGTTGTATACAGTAATGATTATTAAATACCATTAATAACATAGAAAGCCACGAAACTAGGCAGAGTTATAATAATAATAATTGTTGTCACATGGAAGGCCATGAAAATATTGGCAGTGCAAAATGTCAACAAAGAGCGTGTTAGTTTTCGAAAGTTGTTAAATGTTAGAAAAAAAATTTATTGGGTTTTACAAAAGCATTATTTCAAACCTAACATTATTAAAATAATAAATACCTACTGATTTTTATGTTTTCTACTGACATTCTTATCTGAATGTGTATAAAAGTTTCAGGTATATAATGAATCAAAAACAACACTTCCAACATATTTTATCATAGAAACTATTAAAACAACCACTAGTCTAGGAGCAAAAACTGCACTGAATTAAATAACAATGTTTTTAGTGTTTTAAGCAGCCACGGCTGGTGAAATTTAGGCTGTCATATCTTAGTATTGGAGCATGGGACCCAAGCGATACTTTAAGGCATAATTATCAAAACTAAATGAAGAATTTTGCAGAAAGAAATTGCGATTGAAATTTGCGAAAAAAAGTTGGAAAAATTGTGAGCCTAAAAGTTTATTTTTTAAACGATTTGTAAAATATTTACCAAACATTTTTTTTCAGAATCAGGTTTAAAATATAACGACAGATTCAAATTTCATAACAAAATTTTTTTTATTTTTTTACAAAGTTGCGCCTTTTTGAAATTTGCACAGTGAAAAATGGTGCTACTTTGTAAAAAATCAATGTTTTTTATGAAATTTAAAATCTGTCGTTATATTTTAAACCTGATTCTGAGAAAAAATGTTTGGCAAATATTTTACAAATCGTTTAAAAAATAACCTTACAATTTTTCTAACTTTTTTTCGCAAATTTCAATAGAATTTTTTTTTCTGCAAAACTTCTTCATTTAGTCTTGGTAGTTACGCCTTAAAGTATCGCTTGGGTCCCATACTCCAATACTAAGATATGACAGCCTAAATTTCACTAGCCGCCACTGGAAGCAAAAAAAATATTGAGATTGAAAAAATATTAACTCACCAAAAAAGGAAATCTTTTCTCAAGAAATGATTTCCTCCAGTTACAATACAAAAACCGATATATATATATATATATATATATATATATATATATATATATATATATATATATATATATATATATATATATATATATATATATATATATATATATATATATATATATATATATATATATATATATATCATTTTTCATTCTTCTGAACTCTTCAGGGGCTAGTTAAATATTATAATAACCACAATTGAAAATCTTTTTTTTCAAATTTGACATTTGATGTCGTTCAAAGCCTTCTATATTACTGTCAAAGTAAAAATAAATTCTGGTATTATTTAATTAAATGCAACTTGGTGCGAAATTTTCTTACCGAATACCACTCGAGGTTAAATTAAAAACCGAAAATTTTTCCTCGATCATGAATATTTTAAGAAAATTAATTTTCAAAATATTCATGACCTCGCAAAAATTTTCTGAAATAATTTAACCTCTAGTGGTATAACATGTGACAAGTTTTGGTTCTACTATTCAGGTTAAATTCACTGGTTAATTTTTTATTAAACTTTTCGTGTACGTAGCTACTATGAAATCAATTTGTCAAATTTGAAGTCGATACGTTCAACCATCACTGAATAATTATTTAAAATGCCTGCTTAATGTTATACCTTCAAAGCATCGTAGAGCGCTTAGGAAGCATTTTTGGAAAAACATGTTATTCTGGTTTTTTACTTTTTTTTTTTGGCAGGCAATATCAGTGGGAATGGATGTGTGTCCGCGTTTTTTCATCATGTAAACTTCGCTCGTGCAGCTTCGACATTGTATTCGGGGGTTGTCGAATTTCTGTGGGGTTTATGTTTATTATTTATTATTATTACATCACTGAAACCCTGTCTATTTGGAACGAGTGGGAAACCTTGTATGTTTTCATATGAAGCAGTGAGGGAATACATATCTGCAGCTTTGCAAATATAGTTTTACGGGTTAAGATATGCAAATAAATACAGATTTCGAGAGAATGGCAAAGGTTTGCCTGCGAATAGTAACTAGGTATGGGAATGCTTACTTATACCTATTATTATAATTATATATACCGGGTGTAACAGGATCATAGTACACACCCCTTTTCTCCTTTAGTTTTGAAGATAATTGATTGAAATTTGGGATATCCCATATACATAATAAGCGGTACTTTTTGACATACAAGTGATTTTTTTCACTTCCTGTTTCGCCGGAAGTGACACTAACTTTAATTTTAAATGGAACACCCTGTATATTATTGCATATTTTTCTGAATCCTATGATACCAAATAAGTGACTATTCAAACGTCAATATTTTTTATAATATAATTTTTAGGTTTCCATTTAAGTGTACCATTACTTCATTTGTTAATTAATACAGAAGTGATTGCTTTCGATTTGTAAAAAAGGATTTACTGACAAACTAAATATCTAGATTTGCTCGGTAAGTGGTAATTTATCATTTCTTTTTATTAACGACCACATGATTGATGGTTAACTTTAAATAATTTTTGTTCTTAATTTATTTTAGACGTTTTTGACACCGTGCGTTTTTGACATCATACGTTTTGGTAATTGAAATACATAATAAGCGGCACTATTTGACATATAAGTGATTTTTTTTCACTTCAGGTTTCGCCGGAAGTGACACTAACTTTCGATTTTTAAATGGAACACCCCGTATATTATTGCATTTTTGGAATCTGCATATATTTCTGAATCCAACGATATCAAATAAGTGACTATTTAAACGCTAATATTTTTTTATAACATAATTTTTAGTTTTCCATTTAAGTGTACCAAGACGGTTCCGACTTTATTCTAAATGACCCGTGTAATGATAGAAAAATCGAAATTCCGTAAATAATACTAAATTACGTGATTTATGAGCAAATAAAGTCATCAAAATGGTTTTTGGGGAAAAACTCAATTTTTCAAATGGAACCATATTGGTACCGTGGTACCATTTATTAGTACTATTAATAAGGAATTTATTCATATGTCGTATTAAATTTGTGCGATAAATACAAACAAAATTACAACTAAAAGAAAATAAGAAAATACAATTTTGTTCTAATTAAATGTTAAGAAGTAACTAACTAAGGTGGCTTTGAAAACAATGAAATATGTCGCTTGTCAAACATTTGTTGGTTTACCGGTGCTTTTATTGTGTTTTTTAAAAATTGTTTAAAATTCTTGTTAATTGTGTTCAAAATGCCGCAAATTTATACAAGAGATGATAAAGTGGACATTTAATTATTTATAAGGAATGTAGAAAAATGCCAAACAGTAAGCCGAATTTTGCACAAATACCACCATAAATCTTTTAAATACCAATTGCACCAGCACTTGTACGAAAATGATTACGAATGTAGGATGGAAAATTGCAATTGGTTTTTGCAGAATAACGTACAGCCAAGCAATGATTTTTTGGAAATGATTTTATTTTCGGACAAGTCTAGGTTACAAATTTGGGATTATTTAACCGACAAAATACAAAATATTGGTCACAAGAAAATCAAAATTTATTACGGGAGGGTAACTTTCAGGTGCGCTTCGGTTTCAATGTTTGGCTTGGAATAATGGGTAGTAGAATCATTGGTCCAATAATATTTGAAGGACCCCTGACTGGTGCCAGAAACTTGGGATTTCTGCAAAATGAAATTAAGGACAGTTTAGCTGAATTACCTTTCCATTTACGACAGGGAATGTATTTCCAACAAGATGGCGTTCCTCCCCATAATTCAAGGATAGTAATTGATTACCTTCAACGGAGATTCGGAGAAAACGTAATTTCGACGAATGGTCCTGTGAGGTGGCCTCCAAGGTCACCTGATTTAACACCCCTTGATTTCTTTGTTTGGGGTCATTTAAAAAATATTGTCTACGCAACCGCCGTTACAATCCGTGAAGACCTGGAGCTACGAGTAAGACGCGCAATTAATAGCATAACGGCCCAGCAATTGGCGAACGTTCTTCGAGAAACAGCTATGCGAGTTCAGAAGTGCATTGACGTTAATGGACAGCATTTTGAACAACTGTTGTAATGTTTTGTGTTCATTTCTTGTATTCCAAAGCCACCTTATGTATAACAAGGTAATTAGAACAAAATTGTATTTTCTTATTTTCTTTTAGCTCTAATTTTGTTTGTATTTATCGCACATTTTAATACGACATATGAATAAATTCCTGGTTCCATTTGAAAAAATTGAGTTTTTCTCCAAAAACCATTTTGATGAACTTTATTTGCTCATAAATCACGTAGTTTAGTATTTTTGACGGGATTTCGATTTTTCTAGCATTACACGGGTCATTTAGAATAAATCGGAACCGTCATGGTACACTTAAATGGAAAACTAAAAATTATATTATAAAAAATATTGACGTTTGAAATGTCACCTATTTGGTATCGTTGGATTCAGAAAATTACGCAGAAATCAAAAATGCAATAATATACAGGGTATTCCATTTAAAGATCGAAAGTTAGTGTCATTTTCGGCGAAACCGAAAGTGAAAAAGAAACCACTTGTATGTCAAAAGGTGCCGCTTATTATGCATTTAGGATATCCCAAATCAATTATCTTCAAAAATAATTCTGTTACACCCGGTATAGAAGCTAATATTTTGTAAACAACTACCTTTGTTTTTCCGCAATATGTCCCAATTTGTGCATCCCACCTGCAAAACTGGGTCTACAGAGTTATAGTAACATAATAATTACTGTAATATTTAATAATCGCTTTACCTATCTGCCTCACTTGAAAAGCCAAGCCTACGACGTAACTGCTACTAGTGGAAAGACATTATGGAAGGAATATGTCGAGGACTTGAACGGAAATGCTGCTGCTGCTAGTGAGTTGTTGAAAGAGAATAATTTATCAGAGATAAAAAAAAAAAAAATTCTAATATAATTTTAAAATGTTGGAAACAGGAACGGCTCAAAACATCATTTAAACCGCTCTCATTAAATGTAATTTGTTCGAGTTTCTTTGCGCATTTTCTAAATGAATAGTCCTATTGATCGTCTCATTAAAAACACTGCAGTCTTTAAAAGATTAAATACAGTTAGTTATAAATGTCAATTTAGATTTTGCTGGTCAAAGGAACAAGTGCCTAATGTAAAGATCTAGTAATTTTAACGTTGTTGAATTTGTGGTGATGACGTCAGTCGTGCTATTTTTTGTTAACCTCGTTGGCCTTAAATAGTCAGTGAGATTCGAAAAAGCCCTTCTCTTATATCAAGCAATTAATAAAGGACACTTGGTATTGCCGAAGTATAGACTTCTTATTAAAGCACATTTAGTTTTTGCACATTTAGTTTCGGATACAATTGTCTATTACTTCATTTGTTAATTAATACAGAAGTATTGATTGCTTTCGATTTGTAAATTGGATTTATTGACAAATAAATGTCCAGATTTGCTCGGTAAGTTGTAATTTATAATTTCTTGTATTAACGACCACGTGATTGATGGTTAGCTTTAAATAATTTTTGTTCTTAATTTATTTTAGACGTTTTTGACACCGTGCGATTTTGGCATCATACGTTTTGGTTACTATTTTGGCATTATTTTTGGTATTTCGGGATGTAAGAAAATTTTGCATTTAATATCTTGGGTGGGTTTTCTTACTTTAGTGGATCTTATTAGGACGAAAATCAGTTTCCTAAATTCCACGATTTGAGTGACCGAAAATTTAGAACTCGCGTTATTGAAGGCCAAATTTGATTATTTTGTTTTGTTTGGCGTTATTGTCTTGTCCTGTGTTTTAGTTGATAAAAGTTGTGCGAATGTGTGAATTGATGCTCGTCTATCCTAGAGTAAAAGAACCTTGTAACTTGTGTATTTTTTTCCTTCCACCCTTTTGGCGTTTTAAATTTTTTACTTGTTGCGTTACAACAATTTAGGTTTTGCAGTTACCATAACCTAACTCCTCTAAGGATCTTCAATCTTTAGTTTTAGTTTGGTATACACTATAATATACTGAGTTATCTTGTCTATCTCTCAACCTCACTGTAAACTTTTGACTAACATTAACATTTTAACTGAGATAAATATATTAATTTACGAACAGTACCTCGAAGAGGTAAATGCTAAATTTAAAACATAAGTTTTGTGAATTTCTTTTTTGTCACCAGGTTAAACTAAAGTTAGATAAGTTGTTATGTCCTAGTATTAATTTTTTTTAAACATTTTTTTAAACTATTTTGAAAAAAAAACCTTCAGAATTCTTTTTGGTGTTTGGTAGAGTGGAGTTATACGTCGTAAAAGTCAATATAAGAATATTAGTATCCCAACTTCATTTGGTGAACGTACTACCATTCGCTTGAAATATCCAAATTCCAAAGATGTAGTAATTTTAACGTTGTTGAATTGGTGATAAAGAAGTCAGTTGTGTTATTTTTTGTTAACCTCGTTGGCCTTAAATAGTCAATGAGTTTCGAAAAAATCCTTCTCTTCTGTCAAGAAATTAATAAAGAACACTTATATTGCCGAAGTACAGACTTTTTGTTAAATCACAATTGAGGAGCTTATAATCAAAACGCAACTTCTGCAAAACACTTTTTTATGAGTAATTGCATAATTTTCTATAACAAAAAAAATATATCATATATTTTAAATCACAGAAACTGAATTTTGCTAAAAATAAATATATTATACAGGTTTTAAAAGAGTTCATTAAAATTAGTTAAATGCTATTTATATCCCTATAAACGTTTTGTCAGCAATTGCATTTTGAAAATAAGCTCCTTATTTTAATTATTGTGATGCACTGTATGGACCATGTTTGGACAAAGTTACTTCAAATAGAATTGAAAGGGTTCAAAAATCTTGTCTTCGTTTTATTTACGGTATCAGGAAACATGATAAAGTTTCATATAAATTGAAAAGTGCCAACTGGCTTAATATGGCAGGGAGGCGCAAATTACATTCTCTAACTCTTTATAATCGTATTTTAGTTAATAAATGTCCACCTTATTTGTATAACAAAAATTAAATTTCGAACTGACATCCATAATTTGAATTTGAGATTTAGAGGCCTGATTTCTCCTCCTCCCCACTATACCTCTATGTATTGTAGGTCATTTTCTTATTGTATTTACAATCTATATAATAAACTCCCGGCATCATTAAAATATTTAAAACCATCTTTGTTTAAAACTAAACTCAAAAGGTATTTATTCAACTTTTAATGAATTATCTATTTAAACGAAATTATTCTCATATTAATATCGTGCTTTAAACATTTTTTTTTGTAAATCTCATTAAATTAAAATAAATTGATTATTTTCTCTTTTGTACTTATTTTGTTCATGTTTAATAATTTACATACTCATGCATTGATTCAGTTATGTTATTAATTATGTGCTTTCAAGGCTGGAACTTTGATCAGCAGGTTCCTTGGAACCATGTTGTTTCCAGTCTTTTTGTAGTTATAGAAATTGTATATAAAATTACGTTGTAACCAAATTATAATTTACATTCTGTTATTTATTTTATAACTACAATAAATCATATTATTATTATTTTTTTTTTTTTTTTTTTTTTTTTTTTTTCGGAATATCCGATGCCGGTCAGTCCTCCCGTGGCCTCCGACGCCTCACGGGAGTCGCGCCGGCGCATCAACTACAGCCACTCCCCACATCCCGCAGGGTTAGTGACTGTAGATACCAGAATCGTGTGCCCTAAGCAGACGGAGAGAACCCAGAATGACCGCCTTCTGCATTTGACCTGCCAGCCACTCGGCTGGTTTTTGGCAGGCCGGTATGATCTTCAGTTCCGAGAGCAGCGTAGGCTTTATCCCTCCGAGTACACCGATAATAAGGACGACCATTTTGACCAAGTAGCCTGGGTACAGCACTTGGAGCTCGTACCGGAGATCGCGATATTTGGTCCGTTTCTCCTCCTCCTTCAAGGTGATGTTTTTCTCCGCAGGTGCCGAGAACTCGATGACATACATCACCTTGAGTTGATGGTCGAGGAGGACTATGTCAGGCTTGTTGGCTTGGATTAGCCTGACAGTCGGGAACGAGTAGTTCCAGTAAATCCGGCATTTCTCGTTCTCGACAACGGACTCGATATCTCCGGGGACGTAAGGCAGCACTGGTGTCTGGTCTACCCCGTACGAGTGCCTTAGATGGTAGTATAGCACTCGTAACGCCGCGTTATGCCGGTGGATGTAGGCCGAAATCGCATATATAGGGCATGCAGATAGTAAGTGCATGAGCGATTCCGGCGCCTGATGGCAGGTCCTGCAGTTGATATCAGGAACCTCTACACGCCACACGCGGCTACGGTAGACCAAGGTGTTGATAACACCATCTTGACAGGCCATAATGAATCCCTCGGTCTCCGACTTAAGCCCTGCTGACCTTAGAAAGGCGAAGGTCAGCCTGGTCGATAAACCCAGTGTTTCTATGTTCTTATAGAAGACACCATGCTGGGGTTTATCGACGTGCTGCCGAAACAGTTTCTCCTGTTCGGCAGCTCTAATTCGGGCTTTCAGACGATTTGGCTGAAGTTCGGTGACTGACTCAACATCAGCACCTCGCCGGCCTCCTCGCCTGATGTCAAATGCGAGACCGAGTTCATCTGCGGCTCTTTTTGCTGCCTTGAACAATCCTGCTCCCACTCCTACAGTTTCGTGATGTTTTACGAACCGCAAGAGGGGATCTGAGCTCCTGAGGATGTTACATGCCATACTCAGTACTACTCTGCCATGCGTACACTCCAGGCTCAAGAGTCCTCGGCCCCCCGTTGACGTGGGAGGTACACACGAGGAACGGACGATCTAGGATGAATACTTCTGTGAATATTCATCATCTTGCGGGTATCTCTGTCTAATTGGCGCAGCTCATCTACCCTCCACTTTACTACTCCGAAGGAGTATAGCAGAATCGGAACGGCAAGCATATTAGTTGCAGACACCTTGTTCTTCCCCGAAAGTTCGGAGGACCAAATCTTTCGGAGGCGGTGTCTGTACTTGCCGCGGAGAGATTCCTTTATTTGTGTTACATCCTGGATGTGCCTTTGTTGTACACCCAGGTATGTATAGGTCTCTCCGGCATCCAGATGTCTTAGGATGCTTCCGTCTGCGAGCTGCGCATCTTCAGGGAATTCCCCGCATCGTCCTCTCTTGAGGTGGACGACTGCACATTTGTCCAACCCGAACTCCATACCAATTGCCCGCGTATATTCTTCGACCACCCTAAGAGCGTTTTGTAGTTCGCGCTCTCCGGAGGCATAAAGTTTAAGATCATCCATATAAAATAGATGGGTGACCTTATGCCTCCGGTCGCTGGGTGGTCCAGATTGATATCCGCGGGTTTGGCGGAGCCCAACAGACAACGGCAGCAGTGAGATGCAGAAGAGGAGAGGACTCAGGGAGTCACCCTGGAAAACTCCTCTCCTAAATGCCACCTGCTCTGTCGTGACCCGCTGTGCACCTGATGTTATGATGAAGCGGGTCTTCCAGAGCGGCAGCAGCTGTTCTATGCATCTCACTAGTGGTGCTGGTACCGCAAGACATTCGAGTAAGTGCAACAATAGCTGATGCGACGTTGTATCAAATGCCTTGCGGTAGTCAATCCAGGCCATCGATAGATTCCGCTTGTATTGCACAGAATCCTGTGTAATACAGCGGTCTATCAGCAGGCTGTCCTTGCAACCTGCCATGCCCTTCTTGGCACCACGCTGTTCGTGTATCTGCTGGAAGACCGGATCAACAGACCTCAGTGTCCTAGCATACAAGATACGTGTAAATATCTTGTAGCAGGAGTTAAGGCAAGTGATCGGCCTATAATTCCTCGGGTCGGAGAGATCCCCCTTTTGGGGATAAGCACAGTACGTCCCTCGACGAACCAGTCCGGAATCTGCTGCCCCTCGTTCAACCATGAGTTGAAACTCGCGCCAGACGACGGTGAGTGGAAGGAAATTTCTTCCACCACCAGTTGTTAATGCCGTCTGGGCCCGGGGCAGCGAAGTTCTTGGTACCAACAAGTGCTTGTTGGACTTCCTCCGTACTGATTGCCGGGCACACTTCTTCTGGCTCTTCAAGATGTCTGTGACACAGAGCCTCGAAGTGTGCAATTGATGGAGTGTCGCTATTGAATGGACGTGTCGTTTCGTAGATTCCTTTCCAGAAGGTTTCGACATCTTCTACAGTCGGCGGATTCTCGACGACACGCTGTGGCTCTTGAAAGAGGCGGGAAGGATTCGTACGGAACAAATTGTTTTGTTCCATACTCCTCACCCGCCTCCTCAATGTTTTCTTTATCGCCATGAGTGCTCGGATCCTATCTAGACAGTGCTGCTTGATGGTAAGCATCACTGTCAGATTTAGAGTATGGTGTTGACGTCTTAATCCAGCTGCTATGCGCCGGATTCTGGGAGTAAAGACCCTCCCAGTCGTCTTATATTCCACCACACTCTGGATCCGAGAAGCGTGTTGTCTGGCCGACTGTATTTTGCCCTCGATTTTTTGTACACGCCGCTTGGCTTTCTCGACCCCGTGATGGGTTGACCTCTCACGGGGGACGAGTTGCTTCGCGGCGTTGTACACGGCACTGTTGATTTGCCAGATGTCGGCATCTTCCGGAATTTCCTCATCGATGACCTCGTCCATTCTAGCCAGGTCTTGTGGCTTTAGGTTAGCCCTGGTGTTAAGGCTAACCCTCGTCCTTAAGTCTACATCGGTGAACTCTAAAGGATGTTCCCCATCAGCTGGTAATTGCCGCGGTGGGACTGCGGCTGGCAATTCTTCCGGCTGACGGGGTGCCCTTACGTAACATGTCCTGAGCAGAAAGGATACTTGATCTCTCAGATGTTGTTGAGAGAAGGCGCGATGCTCTGGGTGCATTTCGCACCAAAGTGCATGCATTCGCGCCATGTATCCCCCTTCGCTCAGGTTCGCTACTCTCGCGGCAGGTCAGCAAGTCATCCCGAAGTTCCCTCGTCCACTTAAAGCGTCCGTGTACAATGCCAATGTCGTCGTTGTTGAGACTATCCGGTGAGGCCCCTCCCGCCTCATTATTATTATTATTATTATTATTTGGTTTTTGGTTGCTTCGAAAATAGTTTCGGATAAAATTGTGTATTACTTAAATTGTTAATTAATACAGAACTACTGATTGCTTTTCGATTTGTAATCGGATTTATTGACACACTAAACGTCTAGATTTGCGGGGTAGTAGTAGTAGTAGCTACTTATTTTACTAGGCAAGTAGGCCACAATGGGCCCTTTTTACCTAGGGACCTACAGCGTGGACTCCGAACCACGGTCCTCGACTGTCAACTAACCCACCGCCTGGGCCTGCCCGCCTGCACCGCTAGCAGAGTGGCAAACCTCCTGGGTAGGTCTTTTCGACCCTCCACCCGGGCTTGCCTCTCCGCCTGCATCAGGCTAGCGGCCTCCCCGGGATTGTCTGTTGACAGCCTACCGACTGTTAGACGAGCTATCGTTCATCCATCCAATTGCCGGACTCTATCCAATTGGACTCTATCAGTGCTGCTTAACTTCACTGATCGAATATAGGAAATTAAACGGATGCCCATACCTCATCCCCAGATTTGCGGGATAAGTTGTAATTTATAATTTCTTTTATTAACGACCACGTGTTGAGGGTTGTTAACTTTTGTTTTAATTTATTTTAGACGTTTTTAACACCGTGCGTCTTTGGCATCGTATATTTTGGAACTTACGTTTTGACACCTTCAGTTTTTTTGGTAAAGTTTTTTTTGTAGAGTATAAAAACTTACACCTTATTTTCAGATTGAAATTTGGATATTGGATTTTATAAATTTTGCTCGTAAATGGTAATTGATTTTTGGAAACAAAACTATTGTCTGGCGCTGCTATATTTTAAGATAAGTGTTATAGATTGTTTATTTGAAAGATCATTTGTCATTTTTTGTGTATTTGATAGATTATATTTAAAGCTATTTTACTTTACAGCTACCCTAGTGGTCTTCTATATATTTATTCTTTTGCTTAGTTTTCTTATTCTTAATTTTCTACTACTACTTTTTGCTATCAGTTAATTTTTTTTCATTTAATTCTGTTGAATCCGTAAATTAGTAATTAGAGAATCTTAGTACTTTTGAACCCTAGACACTATATTGTAAGAATTTTTGTAGTTTTTTGCTGAACTAATATTTTATTAATAAATTTTATTTGTTATTTTAATCTTCTTGGCTACTTATGTTTTTCACACAGCAAGTCGGATCTATAAGACCTTCGGGACCAATTCAGTATATTCGATAATATACTACAATTTAAGATCGTAATAGCTATACACAATAAAACGCTATACACAATAAAAAAAAGAAATGTAACCAGTATAACTGTCAGTACCTTCCATTTCCTTCTCATTATTTTCACTGTATATTTGTGATATTTATGGAACTATTTATATATTATATAAACTGTACTTTATTTTAGTTTTTACAATGTTGACAATGAAATAAATACTTTTAGGAGGATTTCGAAATGCTGTGCTAATAATTTACATGATTTTTTAGTTACCTAGAATACAATAGCAAGGAAAGTGGATTGGTTGGATAAAGAGACAATAAATATTCATTGTCTGTTTGGTAGAAATTCATTTATGCAGGCAGGGAGACATGATACTGGTTTCTCTCCTTTGAGTACAAGTCTTCGTTAGTTGCATTTTTTTTATCATGATTTGCTACTTTCTTTCCTCTTTAGAAAACAATGAAGCCATTGTTGAATTTTAATTACACAAAATAATACGGTTATATCTAGTTTTTACTTTAAACTAAGTTAGAGACTTATTGCTTTAGCACAGATGAAAATAGAACTTTACTTTTGATGGGATAGAATACTAGGCCCTCATCATTGGAATTGGAAGGATGCAGAGCGTGTAAATATGATAATGTAGTGATGTCCGTGGTTCGGAGTTTTAGTAGTCATAAGTTATGAAGTTGAGGTGAGGTATTTGGTTACAGAAAAAATAAGATGTCTTTTCACTAAGTTGCAAAAAATATTATTTTGACGCATTCCTAGAAGGAAATCGTTCTTGTTCTTGCAGGCATATATTTTTAATAGCAATTAGAAAAAAGCGACGGGGGTTATAAGAATTTCTTCAAACTAAATAATTTTACGTTTGAAATATTATAGTGCCATAAAAAAATATACAACATATAGAAACATTTTTTATTCTTAATTTCTCAAAAAAAAAAAAAAATAACAATAATAAATAAATCCAATGACACTTAAAAATCGCCTTTACTTATCTGGTAAAGTACATTTACTTTTTTTTCAGATACCGAAGAATATTATTGTTTCAACGTTTCGGCATCTGCTTTGGAGCCATTTTCAAGAGAAAAATGGAAAGTCAAAGTAAGGTAGTCTAGAAAGTATTGGGAGTGGTTCATGACGGACAGAAGACGATACTAGATTATTTATGGTGAGGTTGATGGGTGGGGAAAGCATTGACGCGGCATGGTTGGAAAGCACTGGAGGATGATGGTTGTGTAAGTAGTCGGGGGAATAGTGATCTCCAAGCAATAGGAAGTCGAAGGCCCTTTGTTTAGATAATTGGGACACTTCTGAATTTCAATTTTAGGGAATAGATATATGCTATTGTTTTTGTGTTGTCGAAGTCTATGTTATGTCTGAAGGCGGTGTTAGGTTAAAGATGAGGTGTGATCAGATTTTCTGACTGCAAGGCGATGCTCGTACAGTCTATTTTTAATGCGTCTGTTTGTTTGTCTAATGTAAGTTTGCAAAAGTCGGAGCAAGGTATTTCGTAAATACCGTGGGAGATATTAGGGATTTGGTTTTTTGGGGTCATGATTAGGTTGGAAATTGTCTGTTGGGTTGTAAATACGGTTACTATATTGTTATTTTGGACTGTGTATGTCTTTGAGGCAGGGTAAAAGGGCTTTGTGTTGTAAAGGTGAATCGGTATGTTATGTTTGGCATGGATTTTATGCTTTGTGTAAGGATCATGTTAAACGTGTTCTATTATATCGTTTAAGATAAATGCTTGTTATAATTTTTGTTTATGAGTTGCTTTTCTATAGACAAAATAATTGGTGTTCATTCTTTTGGTAATGAACATGTGTAGGAAACGTAGAGAAGAATTATTCTCTAATTTTATAATGAACTGTTGGAGTGTATGTAATTTAAATGACAGGAAGGTATTTAGGGAATCCCTTAAACGTGTACCGGATAATGAAGGTTTCATCAACGTATCTTAACCAGCATGTGGATTTTTGGTCGGAGGAATTAAGGGCTTCATGAAGATATTGGTTATGATGAGGCATAGAGCTGACCACATCGGAGCTTCATTTACTTATTTGTAACAATTATTTTGGGAGAGAATATATATGTGTGGAATAAATAATGTTCTAGGAATGATATGGTTACTGGGAGAACTATGGTGTTTTGTTTTAAGGGTGTTTAGGGTTTCAGAGAGTGGGATATTAGTGAACAATGATACAATGTCGAACCTTACAAGTCTTTCTGTGAAATGAGATATTTTTTAGAAGGTCGATGAAGTGAGCGAAAATTTTGATATACGATGAGCATCTTTCAGTAATAGATTGAAGTATATTAGCTAGGTGTCTAGTTTATTAGTTGGGAAATGAAAGGTACTGACTATTGGTCGTAGGAGAATGTCGGTTTTAAGAATTTTAGAAAGGCCGTATATACTAGGAATTCGGATCTCAGGTGGTCCGAATTGTTAGTGATGGTCTTGGTTCTCTAGCCAAAAATGATTTTTAAATTTACAACTTTTTGAACAGAATTTTCTCAATTTTTTCAAATAGAACACTCTGTATATTTCTGGACTATGTGATGTAGGATTGAAAAACGAACATTTTTTGTACGTACACTCTTATGGCTATTTGTGACCATTTTCAATTTATTGAACGATAACTGCAATAAAAATTATTAAAAATGAGGTTTTATTTTTCAAATAATTCAAGAGGAGGTATTATAATAAGCGTGTTACATGATGCCCATAAAACATCACACCAACAACGATTCAAAATTTGAAGGAAAGATAAATACTTTTAGAAGTATCACTCCGGCAATTTTATGAACAGTAGAAACCTCATTCCAAAGACGCATAGAGATATGTGTCAATCAAAATGGGCAACATGTGGAGCACTTTTTATAATATCTTCTCTTGAATTACAAAAAAGAACATATTTTTAATTTTGATTGCTGAATTTTGCAGTTATTGTTCAATAAATCGAAAATGGTTACAAATAGCCATGTTCGTTTTTCAATTCTACATCACATCGTACAAAAATATACAAGGTGTTCCATTTGAAAAAAATTGAGAAAGTTCAGCTCAAAAAGTTGTAAATTTGAAAATCCTTTTTTGGCCGCCCTGTATACTTTTAGGAAGTGAAAATGGCTTAGTGTCATCACACAGATGTCTCATAACTGGTACTAACATATTTTTTCTTAAAATCGATAATTGTGACTGTAGTGATTTTTTTAATATACAAGTAAATGGCATAATTTTAACAAAAAAATCATTACATCCAAGAGGTTGGGAGAGAGTCAATAATAATACAGGAGTAGAAGGAGGCCACAAAGAAGTTCCAAAAAAATGTTCTGATAGACATGGCATTCCATTGAAATGTTACTTGACACTGTAGAATCTTTTTGGCTCACTCTGTATATTCGAAAACGGTTATAGACTTTTTTTGTCTAGTTTACTTATGTTTTTAAATCAAGTTTCTAGCTATCATAGAACTCGACATATCGAAGTCGGACGCACTACTGCTCCACCCTATATAAACTAATGAATCAAATTGCCATGATATTTTTATTGGATAGTGTCAAAGTGATGTGATGTCGATTACGATCAGATTTGCCGAATACGGTCAGATTTTTCAATTAAAATAAGTATAGAAATAAATGTTATTATTTCCTTCTTACAATCGAATAAAAAATAGTGTATGACACACGGACGAAAATATTTTTTTTGTATTTGTACGAATCTCGAACTCGGCTTCGCCTCATCCAATTTTCCGTAATCGTACGCATTTTTCGTCCTTGTGTCATAATTATTTCATATTCATAATTATTTCATATTATATTGTAATATTCATAGAAATAAAATAAAATTGTAACACAATATAAATTTACATTATTTTTCTTATCTGTTAGATGTAATGCAGCTTTGTGCATCTCTGTAGCGTTATTGACTATCCGCTGGTGAGGAACAGCAAAAACAGAAAAGTAAAACCTGGAATAATTCCACACATATTTGACTACCAACAAAATAAGACATTACCTTATAGTTTTAAACAGCAATGTGTTTTTGAAAGACGTAATGTTTCCTGAATAGCATTGAATTTATTTGTGAAAATATTTGTTTCGAGTATATTAGTAATATTTTAAAATGTAATGTATATTGTATAAAATTCATTTTCATTTTATTCCTTAGAAACGAATACTGCAAAAGCAATTTTCTTGTCACAACGAATATCTCACAGCACTCAATGTGATAGCCCAAGAATTTATTTAAAAAACCGATAAGCACATGTTTTGTAAGACTCGTACCGTACATTATATTTTTCAAGTTCATCGAAGTTGGTTTTTAAACTTACATTGAGTCAAAGCTCCGGTTTAGCACATGATCACAATTTATAATGTCCGTCAATGTCTCTGCAATGCAGACTTGTATTTTGCTGCATAAAAAGTACGAGCTGCGTCACATCACGTTCTTTTATTTCACTTCTCATTTTGTATCTGTTTCCTAATAAAAGTTGCAAATATTTCTCCTCTATTCTTTCTCATCTACACCCTAAGAATGGTGTAAAATAAAAATGGAGTGCAGTTTTTCAGCATCCAAAGCAAAAACATCATCATTTGAATGTTTATTTTTAGGAAAACATAAACTCTTTTCCTAAAAATAAACATTAGAATCTTTACACAGATCTTAAAATTTATGGGATCAAGATATCAATGCCAAAAGAGGACTACTCAAAAAACACAAAGAAGTTCATATAATTTAGATTAGGATCGGATTGGAATGGATTTTATTCAACACAAAACAAAGATTTTTGATTGGTTCTAATAAATGTGTATATTAATGAACTAAATCTGTAGTTTTATCTTTATATATTCCGGCTTATGATTGGATATAAGTTTTATGACAGTTTTATTTAATATTGAAAAGCACTACTTATCTGTTTAAAAATTTGACCATAATTTAATTTTTTTCTTCAAGATATAATCAACAAATACAGCACGTTCAATTAAGAATAACCTATTACAAATTCGTTCTCTTTTTCGATACAAAATACTCGCTATTATACTTGCACTATAATGTTCGTGTGGTTCCCAAGAAACACATTTTTATAAATTAGACGAATTTGATTTTCAATAATCACTTACCGTATTAGTTGCGATAACATTACCAAAACTTCCCATTGTTTTGAAGTGGCTACCAATAGTTTTGTGATATAGGGATTTTGTCGCGAGTCCTCTCTGATAGGAGGAGTGAGTTTTGAATCATGAGCAGGGTCTGGATTTATAATTCATTTTTCAGAGCCGGCACTTATAAAACAAATTAGATATCAATAAAGACCCCACATAAAAAATCATCTGATGTGTTTATTTATATACCTGTAACATATGCAGAGAGTTGCGCTACTGTTCGGGAATAAAGGACTTTTCCGTATACAATTATATGAAGCTTGGCAGTTTGTCCTCTGGTGATGTTGGTGTCCTAGTAGTAGTTTAGTAAACATGCAATCTGAAACTATACGGGTACGTATGATAGTCTTTGTAGCATAAAACGCTCTTAGCAATGGCGCCGTCATTACCGTTTGTGCATAAACTAAAAAAATTGATTGAAAATTACAATGACAACAGATATCTTTAGAAAAATAATAAAATAATTATTGCGTATTATATAAGCATCCTTTCAAACCTAACATGTATTGAAAGTGTTTTATTTATTATCTACCTAAAACTTTTATACTAGCGCATTCAGATAAAAATGACAGTATAAAATAAAAAAACTGTAGGTATTTATAATTGTTATCATGTTAGGTTTGAAAGCATGCTTATGTAATACCCAAAATTATTTAAATATTTTTTTCTAGAAATGCATAAATACGAAGCAAATAATAAATTTTTTTCCATTGCTGAAACTTTCCATAATGCATAGAATATCCATGAATTTTTTGGACTCGTTTCAATAGTAACAAAATGCCACGGGTTTTGATTACACAACTTTGAGCGCGGCTCACGGATAAACCATAAAAGATATACCGTCGCAGATTTTTTTTGAAGAATTTTGTCCTCTACAACTATTTGGTCCTATAAAATATTGACGAATCTGTTACGGTTCTCTCAGCGTGTTGTTGAGGGGTCGCAGCGCACCTTTTTTTAAAACGTTTTTTTAATTTTTTTGCCTGCTTGTTCGTTCGGTAGAATCTGAAGCTTTGGATCATTATTATATTCAGTTTTTAATTCTGAACAACTATCAAATATTTTCAATCACTACCTAATTACTGTCAACTTCTCATCTCATTTTCTTGGACTGATAACCATTGCACAACAAAACAATCATGACCGTCGCATGCCGTATAGCCAGACTTTTGATTGAGGGACTCTAGGTGTACCCAGTGTCTTCTATTTTGGTTTTTCTTTTCTTTAAAACATGCAGTCCAAGGCGCACTACGACTACACGCTGGTGAACGTCCATAGTAGCTAGCACTGGGCTAAGAGAAAAAGACCAGTATGAAGACAGCAGCCCAACATGGCAGCTCATATGTACGAGGTCACCCTAAAGCCCATAGACGTTCGTCTAAATTAAAATAGGGTTATTTATAAGCAATATGGTGTATTAGACATAAAATATTAATGAAGTAAACGGATGCCGGTACGTGGCTGTAATGTTTATTGTTGTCCATCAAAAAATAAGAGTTGAAATTGCCCTTGGAAAAATATAACTTTTGATTCTGCGTAACAAATTAAATATACACATTTTAATTTGCGGTACGCTTACTTACGGCATGTATAGCACTTTTACATTTTCATCGACTTACAAATGATTCTAGGGGTTGAAATCATCTTTTGATTATATTTGATAACATCTACGATTAATAAAAAAAATATTTAACTCTATAACTAATTAAATGCGCCCATTTAAATTTTGACTAAAGATATGTATGAAAGACATTTACACACATTTTTTCCCAAAGGGAGCACGGGGGAAGAAATAACCCCCGAAATAATTTTAAAATCTACTTCGAAAAACAGTTTCAGGCATATCACTATATCATCAAGAGCAATTATAAATTGATTGAATAATTGATAGACGCAAAATGACATATTGAAGTACAGGGGATGAACAACCCCCAGGAAATAAAAAACTGTAACACAGAAACTACAGTCCAGTCCATAATATTATATTTAAGAAGTATTACGAGTGACGTAAGTACTGTCTATATAAACTGTCACGGACTTCCAACGGGATCCAGGGGATGATATTAACCCTCAGAAAAAAATGCACAGCATTAAATCTAAATTCCGGCACATAAATCCGTCATAAAAAATTATTAACAGTTACGTAGGTATTGAGATATAAATTTTCATGCACCTCCAAGGGGATGCAAGGGGTGAAATTAGCCTTCGGGAACTAAAACAGATCATAACGTTGCAACTATAGTCCGGCCCACAATTTCATTCTAAAGGGGTATTAATAGTGATGAAACTATTGCGTATACAAATTTTCATGGACTTCCAATGGGATCCAGGGGGTGAAATTAACCATCAAAAATTAAAAAAATCATAACAACGAATTTACATTTCGGTTCATAATTTCGGCTTCAGGGGGTGTTAATAGTGCCGTCCGTATTGTATATGAAAATTTTCGTGGATTTCCAATGGAACCCGTGGGGGGTGAAATTAATCACCAGTATATAAATAAATTCATTACATCGAAACTACATTCCGGCCCACAATTTCATCTTGAGGGGAAATTACGAGCGTCATAGTTATTGTCTGTACAAATTTTCATGGACTTCCAAAGGGATCCAGGGGGTGAAATTAATCCTCAAATAATAAAAATATTCATAACGGTGAAATTACATTTCGGCCCATATTATGTAAAGGAAGCATTGAGAGGGATGAAAGTATTGTGTAAAAAAATATTCATGTACTTCCAACAGAATTCAGAGGGCGAAATTAGCCCTCAAATAATGAAAAAATCATAACATTGCAACTACACTCCGGCCCATAATTTCATCCTAAAGAGATATTAATAGTAATGTAACTATTGCGTATAAACATTTTCATGGACTTCCAAGGGGTGAAATTAACCCTCAAATAATAAAAAGATTCATAACGTTGAAATTACATTTCGGCCCATAATAAAATGTAAAGGAGGAGGCATTGAGAGGGACGAAATTATTGTGTATAAAAATATACATGTACAGACAATAACTATGACGCTCGTAATTTCCCCTTAAAATGGAATTGTCGGCCGGAATGTAGTTTAGATATAATGAATTTATTTATGTACTGGTGGTTAATTTCACCCCCACGGGTTCCATTGAAAATCCACGAAAATTTTCATACATAATACGGACGGCACTATTAACACCCCCTGAAGATGAAATTATGAACCGAAATGTAAATTCGTTGTTACGATTTATTTTATTTTTTGAGGGTTAATTTTATCCCCTAGATCCGATTGGAAGTCCATGAAATTTTATATACGCTATAGTTACATTACTATTAATACCTCTTTAGGGTGAAATTGTGGGCCGGACTATATTTACAACGTTATGATCTGTTTTAGTTCCCGAAGGCTAACTTCACCCCCTGCATCCCCTTGGAAATGCATGAAAATGTATATACTCAATACCTACGTCATTGTTAATAATTTTTTATAATGCAGTTATGGGCCGGAATTTAGATTTAATGCTGTGCATTTTTTTCTGAGGGTTAATATCATCCCCTGGATCTCGTTGGAAGTACATGAAAGTTTATATAGACAGTACTTACGTCACTCGTAATACTTCTTAAAGATAATATTATGGACTGGACTGTAGTGTCTGTGTTATGGTTTTTTATTACCTGGGGATTGTTCATCCCCTGTACTTCAATATGTCGTTTTGCGCTTATCAATTATTCAGTCAATTTATAATTGCTCTTGATGATGTAGTGATATGCCTGAAACTGTTTTTCGAAGTAGATTTTAAAATTATTTCGGGGGTTGTTTCTTTCCCGTGCTCCCTTTGGGAAAAAATGTGTGTAAATATTTTTCATACATCTCTTTAGCCAAATTTTAAATGTGCACATTTAATTAGTTACAGAGTTAAATATTTTTTTATTAATCATAGATGTTATCAAATATAATCAAAAGATGATTTCAACCCCTAGAACCATTTGTAAGTCGATGAAAATGTACATGTGCTATACATGCCATAAGAAAGCGTACCGCAAATTAAAATGTGTATATTTAATTTGTTGCGCATAATCAAAAGTTATATTTTTTCCAAGGGCAATTTCAACCCTTGTTTTTTGATAGACAACAATAAATATTACAACCCCGTATCGGCATCCATTTATTTCATTAATATTTTATGTCTAATACACCATATTGCTTATAAATAACCCTATTTTAATTTTGACGAACGTCTATGGGCTTTCGGGTAACTTCGTACATATGAGCTGCTATGTTGGGCTGCTAGCTGTCTTCACATCGGTGAGAAAAAGTCACTCCGTCTTCTTTCCGCAGAATGTCCGCGAAAAAATATCCATTTCTGCGACAAGTGTGCCGTTCCGTCTTATTTTCGCTCGTGTGCACCGAGCCTTATGACTTATGAGGAACTACCCACTACGTTTACAGCCAAAATAATAATTAAAAAAATGCAACACATAAGGACTAACATTGAACGAAGGCTTTTATTAAATTTTAAATGTAATATTTATAGATACAATTATGCTTCTTATAGTACAAAATCACTTTATAAGCTTTTTTATATGTAAATTATATTCTCTCTAAAAAGGTCGAACAACCAAAAATGTTGATTTTTTAATAGCACAAATATGTAAATTCTATTTATCGAACTGCCAAAACTATCAACAATATAGAGTTCGGTTTGATTACAAGTTATGGACAAAAAATATATGTTTCAGAACCATAGGTACTACGATATCAAGTTCTGATGAACAAGTAAATAGACATCAAACTAGAAGTGCAGCTAGTATTAATCTTATATAAATCTACAGCTGAATGTGCATGTTGACTAAATAAGGCTTTCCTCGACTTTCATTAATAAATACTTCAACTAATTTATTGCTTATCTTAACTGTGCAGCACAATTATATAAAAACAGATAAATCAGTACACGCTCTATAGCGGTCTGACATGACCCTTTGCTAGAATAATTCTTTCTTGTGTTTTTTAGGAGAATTTAAATATGTGCGTTTGTAACTGTGTTTTCAAAGTTGAATATTTTTCTGTTATTTTTACAGATACATGTGTGTTTTAAAATTTACCTTAGAGAATGTTTAAGGATTTCAGTTTAGTCATTATCGTTTGATAACTAAAAATGTATTATTTTGTAGAAATGTTTGTTTACAATACTGCCGTCCTATGCAAAGGGCGATCGCAAAAACATAGTTTTGAGATAATTAAGGTTTTGTATTTTTCTGTATGCCAACTGTTGTGAAACACCTAGTCGTATCTGCTAATATTAATGCATATAAGACTAATTGGTGGTGAATATTAGCCCAAAAATTACGATATGACCTATATCTGTAATACACTGATATTCGATTTTTTTGGCTAAGAAAATGTTAGCCAGACCATTTGGCTTTGCAATATTACTATGGGTGGAGATATCCGATATTTTATAAAAAGATTTTTAGGTAATTTAGAATACAGATACGCGCTTCTACTTTAGTAATAAGGTCAACTACATGCTTGCCTATGTAAAAATGCCATAAACCGAATTTCGATACAATGTCAGATACGCCCATTAGCCTTAGCACGGCAGAATAGTAGTAATACTTGTTTAAATCAGAGGCGGACTGGCCATTGGCAGAAGTGGACAAAGTCCCACCGGGCCCCTCAGGATTCGGGCCCTCCTTAACTCGACGAAAAAAAAAATCTATAACCATGATGGAATTCACGAAACAAAAAAATTTAGTGTCTCTAATCTTTAATCATTATTATTCATTACAAAAAAAATTAGTCTGAAATACCGAATTTCATTTTAGTTATTGACATGCGTCTCTGTGGTTATTGACAACAGAGGACGTGTCGGTTACGTGTCGCGTAATAATATAAGTTATTGCCTAATATATATATATTTTTCTTTCTTGACCGTTGTCATCAAATAGTAATTCATACAGTTTTTTTGGATTTTCGATCAGATATACACTGTTTCAAGAAATTATGCGCCACCCAAAATTTACCATAATTTTGAATAGTTTTACCAAATTTCAAAAAAATTAAATAAAACGCCGGATCAATTTTTAAAATTTTCTGCCAAACTAAAAAATCAAACTACGGTCGATTATAATTTTTTTGATTTGAACCAATCTCTATAAATCATTTTACTTTACATTTTGTACTACAAATGCTTAAATACTTAAAAATGTTGCTACTGTTTTTTGTCATGATACTGATTTTTCAAATGTTAGATATAGAAAACATTGCAAACATATTTCAAATATTTAATATTTTACATATTGTGGTAGTGGTGGAATCGCTTTATGTAAATCATATTAGTATTATTATTGCTTTTTAGAATTATGCAAATTTATACATCTGACTTATTATTTGTTTGTTTAAATAATACTCTTGATAGGGCAAGATGGTAAGAAAAAAGAAAACTATATAAATGGGCCCAACAAAAATTCCGATATAACCTTGATCATTCATTATCAAAATATTTGTAGTATGAATATCAATATCTATGTTTATTTATGCGAACTTTGGCTGTGGAACTTTCCAAATAAAAAAATACTTGATCATCTACGATCCAGATCCTCGGGCACATCAACCTTTTTTTTTTAAACACGAATCTTCTCTGACTGGCAATTTTTTTACCCCCCACTCATTTCCGCCCCACTGATTCTCTTGGAAATTCTGCATACAGCAATATGCGATTGTGTGATGAAAACAAAAAAATCGAGATAGCTGCGGAATTCTTCTCAATTTATTTGAAACAAATGAATAACAAGTTGACAGAACGCAAAATAAATATCAGTTAAAAAAAAATTAAATTATCAAATGAAATGTTCAAATTGGATTCTATTTACTTCTTAGCAGAAGGGAACCGATAGATAAATTATTGCCTAGTACTTTGAAGCATCTCTGGGGTAATCACCAGTGTTTTATGTCGGATTCTTAAAGCAGATCTTACTCTTAAGATAACTCCACAAAAAAAATCCGAGGGCGTAAAATCACGTCACCGTGTCGGCCATTCAATTGTCCTTGCCACTTAATCCAGCGCCCAGAAAAAAACGACTTTTAAGTAATCCCGAACAGTAACGCGGTAATAAACGGGTGCTCCATCTTGCTGAAACCACAAAGTATTATTGGAAACATCGGTGTCGTCATAATTTGGGTACAGCACGGTTAGAACAGAAACGAAATGGTTTCTGAGTAGTTCCAAATAGTTTTCACCTGTTAGTGTTCCTTCAATGAAATAAAGTCCTAAAATTCTAATTTCAACAATGCCAGCACAACTTCTCTGGATATTGGGTATAGACCTCCAACATTCGGATTCTGGAGAACCCAATAGCGAAAATTTTGTTTATTAAGCGTTCTGCTGCCTCATCAGAAAAGATAATAGGGCTGACAAAATCAGTATCAGTATTGCACCTTTCTATCATGTTATCACAAAGTCTCTTCGTCCGGATACTATTTATGTTTTTTCAAGTACTTTGCAACAGAAGATTGACTGATATCATTATCAGCAGCCAACGCTCGTATACTGTGTACTATACAGATTTTCTTGCAATTGCAACAACATATTTAACTGTATTTCTCCGGTGGTGTCGTACATCGCTCCTAGTGTGACCCCTTTCAGAAAAATTTCTTTGAATATTACTTACTGTGGAGTGCACTCTGGGATCCTGATCAGGATATTTAATTTTAAATAAAA
Organism: Rhamnusium bicolor; assembly: GCA_029963845.1. Lineage (NCBI taxonomy): Eukaryota > Metazoa > Arthropoda > Insecta > Coleoptera > Cerambycidae > Rhamnusium > Rhamnusium bicolor. The sequence goes on from JANEYF010002789.1 coordinate 72,150, forward strand.
CAGACTTTTTCTTGTGTACACTGTCCGTTTCCATATCCTCTCATTAACAAAATTTCAGTTCTTTGTTTTTCTGTTAAGTAACGAACCATTTTTCACTAGATTGGTGGCAATAAATAACATAATTAGCAAACATTTTTAGCGTTATTACATTTCATTTTACTCCAATATATAACAACTAGGCACTGCCAAATTGCAAACTGGTCATTTGTTTCAAATACATTGATACAATTTTCCAGCTGTCTCGATTTTTGTTTTAAATTTTTCATAAATACCAATAGTGTCGCTAGTTAATTAAATGAACATGTCAATGATGTCGTTGCGGAAGGAGGGGGGGTAAAAATAAGGTTGACCTGTTCGAGGATTTTGGCTGCAGATGAGCGAGGAATTTTTTATTTGGATCGCTCCATAGCTTACGTTCGCACCGTATATTACAGAAGAGGTTCAATGAAAAAAAATATATATATATATATATATATATATATATATATATATATATATATATATATATATATATATATATATATATATATATATATATATATATATATATATATATATATATATCCGACCAGGCGGTGGGTTAGTTGACAGTCGAAGACCGTGGTTCGGAGTCCACGCTAAACTGTAGGTCCCTAGGTAAAAAGGGCCCATTGTGGCCTACTTGCCTAGTAAAATAAGTAACTACTACTACTAGTTTTTACATAAATTCTGTAATTTATGAAATAAATGATAAACTTTCAATAAAGTTTAGTCATGAAAATGCTTTTTACTATTTTACTCGAAAAGTAAGTGTTGTACGAAAAAACTAAAAGATACCTTCTTTCTTCCAAATTGAACACTGAATCGAACAATCTCAAAATCAACTGCACAAAACAGTGGGGTAAACATAGTTTCAGCGAAAAATGTATCTCCCCCACCCTCTGGCGGCGCCACTGGAGGCAGTACAAAGATAAGATTTTATGAAACAATAGAGAATTAAAAATCATCACCGCCCCTAAAACTTCAAGTCGATAGCTTTCGTAATTTTAGAGTTATTAGAAAAATTGTTTGTTTTTCACAAAACTTTAACATCCTGTATCTTTGTTAGCAATCCCCTAAGGATATAAGTTGATAGGAACTTTTCGGCTTATTTTAAGTCCCTCTATCACGTGTCGAAGTTTGTCAGGTAAACTTCGGACCACCCTGTATATATATATATATATATATATATATATATATATATATATATATATATATATATATATATATATATATATATATATATATATATATATATATATATATATATATATATATATATATATATACCATATAATTTACTTGCTTTCTGAAGTTTATTTTTGACCCTGAAAATGTATTGTATAGTATCATCTCAAAATCATATTTTTGTATCCTTGGTAAAAAGCTATAACATTTTATTCTGAATTTATTCATCAAATCATAGTTTTATTATTGTTGAATATCTTTTTAATACTTAACACAACCATATACCACATATATCATATATGTACAGACACATATAATTATTGATTTGTGCATTTCATTGGATAAAGGAAAATGTGCTTTTGTTGGCATTTGGCCGTAAGCCATTCAGGCAAATACAAAACAAAAGTACCTATGAGGTTGTGTAACCTAAAACAACAACGGGGAAACAAATTATTTGCGTAAAGAAGAAGGACAACGACATTCACCTCATGTCTAGGGGTTTGTCAGATCAGGTCATTGTCTTTTTACTTTCTTACACCTAATATAAGGAAGTATAATAATCTAATTTTTGTCGACCTCGAGATTTTGATTGATGTATTCATTTGGAACCCTCCTAAATACATTCTGTCTATTATTCGAACGATGTCTGTCGGTTCGTGTGTGTGTGTGTGTGTGCGTGCGTGCGTGCGTGCGTGCGTGCGTGCGTGTGTGTGTGTGTGTGTGGCCGGCCTCAATAACTCAAAAAATACTAATGGGAGACTTCCCAAATTTGTTAATTACGATTTTCAACAACATTTTAGGTGACACATTAAATTTGATGAATATGGTACTACCAGAAGAGACATAATAAATAAAAGAAGAGAAAAGGTACAATTCCGGGGAAAAAAATTGTATTGCATTTCTGGACGAATCTCGACGAATTATAATGAAAAACATAAATTTATAGAAAAAAAATCTGTCTGCATATCTATATTATCGCGGTATCAGCCACAGTTTTTGACATAAAGCTTTCAAATTTGGTACACATGTTCTAAAGGCTGAAAACAATGATAAATTCGATGATAATTAATTATTTAAAAATTTTAATGAAACATTTCAAAGTACGCTATTAAAATTTAATTGAGGTAAGTGAAGAATTAAATAGAATGATTTTTTTAGATCAGGATGATATATACTGGTATTAGTTATGTGCTGGCCACATCAGATATTTTTTCTAACAAATACTATTAAGGGGTTGATAACTACTATAGTATCAAGATTCGACAAGTAGAACAAGAAAGGATATAAATCTACTTCATATTTATGGTAACGTAATGTTTTTGTTTCTACTAAAACATGATAATACAGTCAAATCCTTCTTTACTGTTGAGGCAGAATAGTGAAAGTATATCAAAGGGTGGGTTTACATTACAATGAATAAACTTGTTTTAAAAGGTTATTTTTTTAGAATATTTGAGATGTGATCTCAAGCTCACCTTTAGTGTTACATATTTCACAATTTTTAGAAGAAACTGCTCTTATTTTATAAAGACGTTGTAACAGACATAACCAAATTAAAGAAGTATAACATATTGAATATCATAGGTGTAATCATCTGAAGAAGATTTAAACTCACTTACTTTAATTTTCAAGCTCCCAACAAGCTTCCCAATCGTTACATTACAGGTTTTTCTAATTTACTGCCACTTCTTTCTTGACCTAAAGATTTTTTTGTACCTTCAGCCTCACAGAAGAGACGCATTAGAAATTCTTCTAGGAAACTTGAATCTTGTCTTTGAAAATTATGTATCAGTATCAGCTGTAATTTCTTTAGGGAACATCAGATAAGATGTGTGTAACTTTTTTTATAGCATTCGAGATGCCAGGTCGTTTTTCGGGAAAGTAAGTAATTTGCTGATGTATTTATAGCATATTCAAATATTTGTTACAATGTAATAAAAAGTCGCATTTTCAATAAACCTCTTAGAGTTGGATGTATCGACGTGGCTCAGGCAAAATTCAATTGAACTTCGTTTAAAATCCAATTTTACGATTTTTGCAACAATCGTAATCTTGGATTTTAAACGAAGTTCAGTTGAACTTTGGCTAAACCACGTCGATGCAATCGGCCCTTATAATGCTATGGGTTGATTCAAATATAATTATATTTCTGATACACAGATTATGGTATATTTTTCATCGTTTGATCACATATGTAAAAATTAAATTTACCTATGGCTGTCTAAATAATAATATGCCAATTAAACTAAAGTATAATAATTTTATTCGCAATTATGAAAGTGATTGCATATATTATTTAATTAGTATGTATTTATTATGCATACTATTTTGAATGTTTCAGCGCAAATTTGATCTTGCCATACTTGTTACCTTATCATGTGTAATACCGTCTATACTGTTTGTTGTATCTTTGTATTATTACACTATTTTAGAGTAATATTTCCTCTTCGATAATTAAAATGTATTACGAGTATTACAGCTAACATACTAGGACACATTGTATACATAAATCCAATGCAAGTATTTATTTATTTTTGACAAATTATAAAACAAAATTGCCCTACACGCCTGTGTTACATTATTATAGGATGAGGAAGGAAACAAATTTTAAGAAAAGGTATGGTAGAAACAAAACGATCTAGTATTTGGTTTTCCAATATGCAATGAAATATATATGAATAAACCATACAGATGAACTTTCATTCCTTATTTGAGTTCACAGTTTGTTAAATGGAATTCAATGCAAACATTATTTCAGCAGCCGGCATTCTGTTGCGGAAATTACCACTTTACAACATGAAATTTTACCACGATCGAAAAAAATTTTTAGGGAGAAGTTTAATACGATACAATGTTATAAACTTTTATACTTCATGCATAAAAATGACTTTTGGAAAAATCATATGAGTAAAGATGTTGCTTTTATTAAGTAATATACTTGCATTATATCTATATTGAAATATTTTGAAGCCTTATGGCTCGTACTTTTAAGTGCTTAATATTCACCAAAATAGTAATTTTCAGTCGCCTTTAGTTCAATTTACAAAAATAATAGTAATAATAATAATAAGAAAAACATCACCCTGAAGGAGGAAAAGCGGACCAAATATCGCGATCTCCGGTACGAGCTCCAAGTGCTGTACCCAGGCTACTCAGTAAAGATAGTCGTCCTAATAATGGGTGTAAAACCTACTGCTCTCGAAATTAAAGACCATACCGGCCTGCCAAATATCAGCCGTGTGGCTGACAGGCCAAATGCAGAAGGCAGTCATTCTGGGTTTTCTACATCTGCTTAAGTCACACGCCAATATCCATTTGGCATGATGACGGTCTCGGATGCTAGGGCCAGGCAGGACTATTGCCTTTTTACCCTAGTCATCGCTGTAGACCTGGACCGGCCTCGTGCAGGGCGGGTTAACTTACTTTACGAACGGCCCCACTCACAAATGTGAGTGGTGCCGAAGATTTCGGTCAACCTCCCTGGGTCCTGGCTGATGAACCCTGCTGGCTAGGGCCTCTTCTGGCGCTCTTCTGTCTTCGTCTTCTTTCTTCGCCAGCTTGTCACCCCCGGGAGTAGTCGTCTGTCTGTCAGGGACTGTGTGGATATTCTGTGACTTGGGATTGACTGCCAGTACACAAAGTGTCAATTGACACATTGTCATCTGGATCATCGGACAAGGTGAGGATGAACTGTGTAGCTCTAGGAGGTGAAGGCCTAAGTGCTTTCTTAGCACTTTCGTCCTTCACGGAGCCAGGGGACAACGGGCACTGGTCGGTATACTGACCGGCGCCCGCAAGGTTTGTGGGAGGGTGGTTGGTCGTGTCATGTCTTTTCAGTGGGTTTGGTCCATCTGTAAGGAAAGGATTAGTTATACTTACCCGTTATCCAGTAACTGTACCTTCGGCCTCTTGTGCCTCGGTGCGTCGGCCGGATCATAGGAGGTGGCCTCCCTGATCAGCGGGTTCCTGTGCTTCTCAGCTAAGGTGTACAGTTTCTTCGCTCTATCTCGGATGATTTCGGTGACTGGTGTGTACTCCAGGTCCCTGAAGATGTCAGCGTTTCTAACGTACCATGGTGCGCCCACCGCTGTCCTGATGGCCACGTTTTCCACGGCTTGGATCTTCTTCAGATAGGTCTTCGCTTGGTATCCCCATGCTACGGAGGCGTAGGTCAGCTGTGGTCTGATGAGTGCTTTGACTAGCAGAAGCTTGTTCCTCAGATTGAGCCTGCTCTGATTCCCTACCATAGGGTAGATGAGAGCTCTCGTCCGCTTGGCCTTTACCACGATGGCTTCGGGCTTAAGTCACACGATCTACAGCCACTAATCCTGCGGGATGTGGGGAATGGCTGTAGGAAATATGCTGGCGCTCTACCCGTGAGGTTCGGAGGCCACGGGAGGACTGTCTAATAATAGGGGTGAAAAGGTCGGATCGGCAACCTCCTCACAGTGCACCCTGGACAGGCAGGGCTCGACAGATGTCAGTTGTGGGCCGTCAGGATTAACAATTTTGAGGGCTTTTCACTTTGGTTCCAACGAACAGAGAACGGGCTCCTCACAACTAACCCCATTGGAGTTATGGTTATATCGGCATTATTTGAAATTTTAAATAATTTGTTAAATTAAATATGCAGTTCAAAAATTCCCTATACAGATTGAAATAGTATTGCTTGATAAGTTGAAAACGCTTTTTTTTTTCTAAAACCCGCACTAATTATAAATTCTCATTTAAAAACATTATATAATCTACGTTAAATATTAGATAATGATATTAATTTTTAGAATAAATCAATGTCAATAATTATCCGTAATTAAAATTCTTGATTTTGTATAACGACATTATTCTGTTTATTTTTATATCTTGAATCACGTACAATTGTAGTGTCAAGTAATTTTATTAGTATTTATCTTATTTTGTTTAATTTTAACAATATTTATGTCTAGAAGGTTATAAAAAACAGTTCCTAAATGGATAAATTATTTATCTATAATTTGTTCTGCACTGATATGTTTCTTCATTTAATTCTACATCTTTTAGTTGACCCAGTTTTGTTTATACATATGAGCTGTGACCTTAATTTTCGTGTAAAATAAAAACATTTATTTACAGAACACACAGTATATTACGTAAATTCAACCTGTGAATCAACCGTTCTCACATATTTACTCGTATTAACAAACAAATGTAGTTTATGTTTATGCATCAGTTTCGGGGATTACTTAACTATACTAACTTTATTAATTTATTTAATATTTATTAAAAAAATTTTTCATCTTTATTTCAAATACAATAATTTTATTGAATTTAGATGGTAAAAAAAAACGGTGGTCATAGGTGAACGAATAAGCGCAAGTCTGTCATCATAATTAATCTTCTGAAATTCACAATAGCTGGAAGAGATAAAATGCAATAATGCATATTACATCTACTACTACTAACTGATTATACTGCATCATTAGTATAAATAATAATGTACCTAAACAAATAATAGCAAAATGCAAAATTTTTACTGTTACTCCGTACATTAGTGACAAATGACATAATTTTATTTAAAATTGCTAATACTGGTTTCTAGGGTCGATTTGTCCAGTATCATCTAATTTTCACAACAAAAACATTTGTAAGCTCAAAAAAAATTTCGGAAATAATTCAAGCACTAAGGAGATTATAAGTGAAAATTAGACATAGTGTGATAGGTGAGGATCTATGAAAAATGTAATTACTTCCTCACCTCTCAAAGTGAGGAAGTTATGTATTCGTGAACAAAATTTTGAATATTTTTATTGCATTTCTGGACGAATCTCGACGAATTATGACGATACATAAAATTTCAAACAGAAAAAATTTTCTGTCTGTGTGTCTGTCTGGTTCGCGATAGCAGCTACAGTTTTTGACATAAAGCTTTCAAATTTGGTACACACATTCTAGAGGTTAAGGAAAAGATTGAATTCGTTGATGAGCAAAATTGGTCTAAAAAAAAATATTAGTGACATTCCACCAATGTGACTTTTTTGAAACGTCAAATTGTGACTTTTTTGAAACGTCAAAAATGTGACTTTTTTTGAAAAGTCAAAGTGACTTTTTTGAAACGTCAAAATGTGACTTTTTGAAACGTCAAAAAATGTGACATTTTTGAAACGTCAAAAATTACTTTTATTATAAACTCCACCACACGTCGAGTTTTACTACGTTGAGGATATTCGGATCCCTAAGTAATTGGCAGCGGTTCTTTTAATATAACTATAATTTTTAACTTTTCCATAGTGATGATCAAATCGAATTTTCTGTAAAAACACGTGTATTATTTCCTTACATAATTTTATTTTATACGTTTCACCAAAACCTAATAGGCGATTCTCTACAATTGATTATATGCTGTATGTAAAGTCAATGTCGAATAAAACTTCCAAAAACCAAGAACAAAAACCAAATAAATAAGAGGTAACTATGCAAAAGTACTCTTAGAGGACAAGATAATGATATGAGAAGATTCTTAGTGAATATCTTTAAATTATGGTACCTACACGCATTGGATGTTCTAAAATAAAAGTAAAGTTTTTATATTCATCATCAGAATTAACATTAGTATAAAGTGTATAAGTAATACAACTTCTCTATATAAGGACTAAACGTTTGCTTAAGAGGGCTCATCGAACCAGTGTTTGTAAGGTAATTTTTCAAAATTTATTTCTTCCATACGGTTTGGTCAAATTACACCAAATTTGGAGGATCAGTAGTTGAAAGTGTACTAGAGGGTACATGTATATCTATTTTAATTAATTTTCACTTTAAGTAGGGAAAATGTATACTGTAAATATAAGTGAAATTTGAACGTGATTAGCTCCTGAATTATGATATGAATCGGTAAAATTCGAGGTAAAATTCATACATGTCTTCTAGAATGAATCTTCTTCATATTTACGCTCAGAAAGTTTCAAACTTTTATTCCGTACTATTTGGTTAAAATGAATTTTCTAAATAAGTATCTTTGTCACTACAAATGGACCAAGAAATTGTTACCTCTATCGGGAATCGCACCTCAATGAAGTCGGTGAATAAAACTTCCAGTGAAGGTATAGTCAAGAGCAAAATTATTCAGCGGCGCATGTATAAAAACTTTCTATAGAGTGACACAGCTATCCCAAGCTTTTTTTCCGACTAGGCCCCTTAATTATTTAAAACTTTCCGAATATCGTACTATATTGATATTTTAATAATTATCTAAATCTAATAATTCCAATTACAATAAAATTAATTTACAAAATAGTAATAAATACTAGAAATAATACCTAAATAGGTACCAAAGTCGGAATCCTCTCAATTTTTTTTAATTGAAGATTAAATAAATTTGCCATACACACTTCTTAATGATATATTTTGTATCATCCATATTAAGTGATTACTGATTAAGGTTTTATTGCGATTACACACCAGTAAAAGATTTTTATCAAATAAATGGAAATCCTTCTTTAAGAAGCGTGTAGGTATAGCAGATTTATTTAATCTTGAATTAAATAAATTGAGAAGAATAATCAAGTACTAACATTTTAATTTTAATATTGCGTTAGTGCGAAAGGCCGAGATACATATATATGTATCTCGGCTTTTCGCACACAAACGTATACAAACCTACATGCAACCTTTCGTTACTAGATGTATAGATTTTTTATCCGTTTTTATATTAGATTTTTTATTTTGTACGGACATTTAGAAATAAGTAAACCACCTTTATTTTAGACAGCCACCTGTATTACAGTTACCTTTACTTTTAGGGACACGCAAAGATATTGTATATTCATGAAGAAGCAAGCCATTGACGAAACAAACATCTGGGTCCAAGGAATATGAAAATACCGAATCGGTTAATTCGTAACAACATGTAGTTAACAATCGCAATTCAAGTAAATAGTACTCAGTCATGCGCATCAAGGAAAAGCTTAACCTATGTTTGCCCTTTTACTTGTAGAAACGTGTTGATATTGTAAGAAAAATAATAAAATCAATCAGTTTTACATGAGATCCTGAGATCCTGTTACAAATCAGTCTTAAGACACCTTCTTGAGTAAGAAAAATGGTGCTGAAATCTGCGACAAAATATTTAATGACTCTTAAAATAATAACTATATATCGGGGGGTGGCGATAAATGACGACAATTCCAGGGTTAACTCTAAGTAAAGTGTCACCGTGTAAATATGTTCATGCATATCTTACCTTGTGGTTATTTTGGCGAGTTCGGTAACATCCAAAGTTAATACGAGAGGGCTGAAAGTATTGGTGAATGTAACATTAACACACACATGTATTTCTATTTTTAATTAGTGATCACAAGAGTAAAAGTATATTACTAATATTAATATTTGTTGTAATCTCTGGCGCCTCTCAATAAAAATCCACTTGTATTGTTAGAAGGATCGTTCAACGTCGACAGATGATATATAGTTATTGTCTGGTGGTCCAGGATTCAACAACGAACAACGGTATCCAAGCTAGAGCACGTTCAAAGATTAGCGTACCTTTTATCATAGGAGCTATGGAAACGACGTCTAGCTATTCTCTGCATCACCACACTAAATCTCTTCATACAATAGGCAGCGTTGAGGAAAGTTCTAAGGTTACAAGTTGTAGGTCTATGACATGTAAAGGGTAGGATTCCGATATATGCTGGTATATTCGAAGAGGTTATGACAGTAACATCTCTCCTAAGAATGGACACTGACGTAAAATTTTCAATTAAGCCATACAAAAGACGACTTTTCAATTTACCTTTTATTTCAGTATTGTGAATTATTGCAAATTTGCAACTGAACTACTGCAATTAAGGATAATGGTCTTAGTTATAATTTGGGATAATACGCAAACATAAAAATAACAAAAAGCTGAAAAAACCATAGCATGTTCAATTAAAAGCAGTTAGTAAAACCTGTCAAACTGATGACAATAACGTTACTTGTCCGATCTTTACCCACAACGCACTGTTAAATATCTTAAATCAAAAGCTCTGTTACAACACCAGCATGTTCAGATTTGATATTTTTTGTATTGAAAATACTTCTGGGCGCGTGTATAGATATGTGAGCCGTCTACATATAAATGGAGCAACATGCGACAGCTGATGTGTTGGCTGGCCGGTGCGGCAGCGGAGAATGAGACAATACGAGAGAATAGATATCGGTTGGTTGGTTGCTTGTGTCTGTATAATTTATTGTTAGTTATGGATTGCATATTGCTATTTGAAAGCTTTTGTAATAAAAAAATGGTAATGCTTTGTGAAATAAAATACGTGCATATTTATTGAAGTGTTGAAGAGATAATGATAACATGATTTGATATTTTTAATTAAAATATGGCACATTCTTTTTTTGATATCATTAGGTTTATAAGGTTCATATGATCGCTGCATGCGAAGGGGTCTGATTTCGTTTTAAAATAAAAAGATTATGAAAACACGAGTCTCCAAGATTGCAAATAAAAAATGTTACTTGAAATAATGTTTACGATGGTGCTGGCAACTATTAAGCAGCACAAATCTTCTATGCAATTAGTCAAGAATAAAATAGACAATAGTGTCTAACTTGTTTATATTTCGGAGTTCACATCATTATATTTAATTTAAATATTCCTCTTTCAAATAGAAAATCCAATAAATGCAAAATGCAAAGTTTATAAATATTATAGGTTTAAAGTCTTGTTAAGGGTCAGTATTTAAGACACTTGGAAACAGATCTTGTGATAAATTTAATGTAATGGGAATTAATAAAAGATAATTTATAATTTCCTATTATATCTATCACTAAATGTCTAGAATTCGCAGATTTCTTGCCTTTAATGTTTACAGCTGGTTGTAAATTTTTTAAACTGCGAATAAAATTGGCTCTCGTCCATTTGAATTAATTGGAGAATGTATTGCATAAAATAGATATATTGCATCTATAGTGTATCTGACTTTTTGGCAATTTTAAAGAGAAAATAAACAAATGAGTTTACTTACCTGCATCAATACCTACTAACAGAAATAATATTTTTGTCAACTTATTTACTTGTAAATTCAGTTGTAATTTGACTATAGTAATTATCATATTTTTTTGAATAATATGTATTTTTATATAGGGTGACAATTTGAAAACTTGCACTATAGCTATATGTTCGAAAGTACTGAAGACATCAAAAATCGCTCGGAACTGTTTCCGTGATAAGAAGGGGGAATGCGAATACTGTGATAAGTGATGCACTCCAGCTTCCTCCTCCATCCCAGTTATCACAACTTAAAAAATCTTAAATTAGCAACTCTTTCGATTAATTCATGATTTAAATTTCACAAATTATTTATTTAATCTAACTTTGTAATAACTGTTTAAAGATATTCGTTATTTTTTAAACAAGAAGAAATACCAGTCCAACGTTTTCCAATATCTTTCTAGTAATTTTTTCTGTAGTTCATTAATTGTTTGAGGTTCAGTTTTATAAACAACTAACTTTAGGTGACCCCATAGAAAGAAGTTCAGAAGAGTTCCCAAACAGCACATTTAGTAGTGTGTACGTAGTAGCTACCATCAGTAGAACTTTAAAGGTTTCCGCAACTAACGACTGTTATGTAATGGGAACGATCCGTCTACCAAGGATTCACCAAAATGGGGAATAGTTATTACGTAGCAATTACTATTCCGGAGCCTTCCTTGTTACGTGTTGACAACTAGGTTATTACGTAAACGGAACGTAACCAAGTAGTAAAAACGATTAACTTTTGGAACGGCTCTTTAGTGGTGCGAGAGCAAACTATATTTTGCTCTCTCTCTCTCGTTCGAATGGCAAAATATAATTGTATTGCAATCGGACTTACTAATTGTGAGTTAAATCGATTGAATGAAATATGTGTAGGTAATAAACCATGATGTTTTGCATTCACTCTGTGTGGAAATTAAAATTATTACTTGCTCGATAAAAAAGACGCGCTCCCTAGAAAACTGTTTTTTCAAAAAAAAAAAAGTTTAAAAATTATGTGTACACTCGAAAATGGAAAACATTTTTTTGTTTATGTGTTATGAAGTAATAATGATCTATTTATAAAAAATGTTTGCAAATGATCATATTTAATAAAAAAATCGTTTCCAAAATTATATTTTTATCTATGTCAATAATAGTTTACCAAAAATTAGCAAATGCGACGATTGACGCCATTTTCTTGGTAGCTTTAAACTGGCCTCTACTACGTTACTGCGAAAAGATTACTGCAAAGTTCCCACGTACTTTACGACTCTCACTTTTAAGTTGGTAGAGCTGGCTGATCCGATCTATACTCCATTTATTTCATATGAGCACATATTTTTTTTACTTGGGCTTGCAGAGCGACTCTTTGTTGACTTTCAGTCTTGCATAGTTTTCTAATATAGGCGTGCGGTGCAATACATAAATTCACAAAATGTATTTATATAATACCGCGCGCTTATGCTATAATTTTTTATGTGCTTATATGAAATGAATGGAGTATAGGTAAAAATAATTTCATTGTTTGGGACTGGCAACACGTTAATGGCTGACTAAACATCAACAGGTTTAGTTAAGCGTTATTAGCAAAAATCAAACAAATGATTAACTCGAGAATTTACGTTGAATACCAACAAAATTCATTGTGGAGAAAATCTCGATTGCCTAAAGTTGACACTATTATCCATATTTTCCTCATCTAATCAATCATGTATTTGTAAATTTTGTAACTTCTCTAAGTTAATAATTTGTCTGAATTTTGTGAATTTGTTTAGTGGGCGAAATTCTAATTAATAACAATTACTTCAACATTTATTGGTTCTTCACTGCAATGTCTGATTTTCCCGACAATTTTCCCAACTTGGTTATTTAGCTATTTCAGCGAGTAAGGGTCGATTCGACATTAATCAAATAATTTGTTAAATTGTTAACTTCATTTAACTGTAACATAACTTTTCTATAAAAGGTCGGAAAATCTTTATTGTTGTTTTACTGCTTTTCGGCGCCATGTTTGATTAGTACCAAATAAAAGAGTGTTGACTTAATGTCGCTAATAAGTTGCACAACTATAAAGATCCAGAAAATGCCCCGATAACGTTACAGGAGCTTTAAATAGAACACTTTCAGTTATCATTACTTCGAAGTGATTCTTTGCTAACGCTGTGTAGTCGATATTACTACTAATTCTCACTTTAAAGTTGAAAATGCTTAAAATAATGCAGAGTAGTATCCGCGACATTGCACATAATGCAGCAGTTACTTGAAAGTAACAACTATGCAGTACCTGAATTTGGTACAATTTATGTAATTCTTACTACACGGGAATACCACAAGATGAATTTTACACTAAAGTCGCAAATTTTGTGACAGTTATGTAATGCCTACTATATTAAAGTTCCGATGCCAGTTCCCGTCACTTTGGTGCTAGTTGGATTAGGTCTGGTGATCTGCTACTGCCTAATTCGGAGTTTGTAATGAGTAGTTACACAGTGCACGTTACAACGTTATTCTGATGTCTCAGTTCCTTGACACATTACGTATAGAATCTGCTTACATTTCCTCAATTGCCACAAAACTTAAGTAGGCGCGTGCCGGTCAAATGCCAACGTTTTTTTGCTCTCAGGAAAAACAATTAACACGGCGCGTGACTGTTCTGATGATCAAACGTGCGGCCGAAATTTGGTGTTTTTGTGCTGTCCACGGGTTAAATAAACAAATTTTATCTGTTTGCCCAAGTTTACAGCTGTGTCAGAAATATAAATACACCGAAATAAGTACTTACCTAATTTTGAAAATTCAAGTCACTCATTTATTAATTGATTGAAAACTATTAGACCAAAGTAAACTCTCTTTGGTACCATTGAAAAGCATTTGAAAAATTGAGGTTTCAGGAACATCACATACATTGTTTGCGTTGCACTTTCATGTCACCGAAAGAGTTCCGAGCGATTTTTGATATCTTCATTACTTTCAGCGATATAGCTAGTGTTACCCTGTATATAAAACTGCTGACTAACATTAAAATCAGTTGCATTGTCAAATAACGAAAAATTTTCAGCTAAATTAAGCTAAATTACAATATGGTAATGAACGTACGCAATTCTGTTTTAATCAGTTGTAAATTAAGGACATGGCTAGTCAAGGTTCAACACTGTCAAGGCTGGTAAATACCAAAACCAAACAATCACTACGTATCAGTGTCATAAATTTCTGTGTGTATTACACAGATATAATATACGTTGCTAAATAATATGCAACATATAAGGAAGACACCTTATGGTCGAGTAAGACAGTCTTCACTAAGATCAAGATTTCTTTTTTGACACTAAGTGCTCTTTAGTGTTTTTCGTGTGATGGTGGAGGTTGGGTGTTGAATAATTACGAATTAGATACGCGAATTATGAAGAAAGTTGTGTTTATATTCTTCTTAGTTTTTTTACTAGATAAAGAGGCGCAAAGGATTCAGGCTAAAGTTTACACGAGATGTGGTCTCACCAGGGAGTTGGTAAATAAAGGATTTAGTAGAACTTTAGTGGGAAATTGTAGGTTAATTTTAAATTTATGTTTAATATTTCTATAGAAATAAATATGTATAGGTATCATATTGTATTTCATGCCGTATTTTATTACATTTTATTTAAATTAACAATATTATAACACTGATGTATTAAAAAGTGCAAAATAATCCTGGATACATGTACAGGGTGGGCAAATTTCGATGTTTGTATAGGGTAACTCGGTAACTGTAAGAGATACAAAAAAAATGGAAGACACATTCTCGATCTTTTTTTTTGAGACAAAACTATCGTCTTTTGTTTTTGAGTTATAGACAAAAGTTCGATTTTTTCGACTTTTAGACACATGTCAATATCTTGGTTGTTTGTAAAGTTATGAAAAAACAACTTTTACACTCTAGAGGCACTTTTTTTTGTATAATACAGTGGCGTCGAAATTTTTTTTAAAAAAGGTGCAATTTCGAGTTATGGCATAAAGTTTTATTTTTTTAAATCGGATTCATAGTTGGCTATGGTTTAGTTAAAAAAGGATTTTTTTTTTCTCTTTAAACTATATAATGTGGAGTCGCTTTTGATGTGTAAGTATTTATTAGTGAAAATAATCTTTTAGTAGATTACTTTTTGCGTTTTTTTATATTTATTCCAAGTGTCATCTATGACAGTGTTTATCTGTTTGTCAGTAAATTGCATATTAATAATTTTGTTTCCGTCATAATTATACGTCATGTCTTACGAAAATTACGAGAAATATGATATGCTAGAATGCTTTATTCAGAATAATAACAATTGTGACATTGCAACCGAAATATATTTCAATCGCTATCCAGAAAGAAGATAACCTAACAAAATTATTTTTAAGAGGTTCACCAGAGAATTTGTCTCAAAAAAAGAGATTGAGAATCTCTTTGAATCTCTTACAGTTACCGAGTTACCCTATACAAACATCGAAATTTGCCCACCCTGTACATAACATCAATATAATACAAGTATCTTAATTGGAAGGTAGTTAATTTAAAATTCATCGACTTTTCTTGGGCATCGGTAAATGTGATTAGTAAAATAACAAAAAAATGTAAATAAACACATAACATCTATTTATTGTACTGCATTTCGCACTTTTAGACTTAAAAAATTTACAATATACATATATTTTACTCGACAAACTAATGATTAAAAAATATATAAAAGTTAACTAGAGACCAGCAAGGGCCTACTTAGGATTGTTACTATATATTTTACCTAAATTTAATTAAGCATACCTACAATTAGAATGTAGCGGCAAGCTAAAACGAACATACCTGTCTCCTTTTGTTTTTAACACGCTTTTATTAGCTTCACTTGTATGTTTGTTTGTTTGCTTGTTTGCTTGCTTGTTTGTTTGTAACCGATTCTTTGGACTCGATTTTGACCCACTTTAAACGGACAGATTTAATTGAAACTTTGTACACTTACGAAGAACCGGTAACAATACAATAATTTGATAAGTTTATATCATTATCCTGATCAGGATCGCTAGTCCTTTCTTCACGTATTCTCTGAGCGAGAGCAAAGGCTTAATATATGGTACATTCCGCAATTGTCACCTAGGTAGCGGTGGTCGAGCGGGCTAAGGCAGTCGACGCGAAACGACAGACTCCTCAGGCGTGAGTTCGAATCTCACGGCTGAAATAAAAAAATATTTATTTTTTTTTTTTCAGAAATATCTGTTGGATCGTAATATGTTATAATATCAGCATCAATAAGCAATATAAATATAGTTTAAAACAACTAAAAACATGCTTTCATAGCACATCAAACTAAAAAAGTGAAAAATAAATATAGTTTAAAAAAAACTAAAAAACACGCTTTTAAAGCACATCAAACTAAAAAGTGAAAAATAATTATTAATATAAACTGAAAACAATAATGAACGAAAAAATACTAGTATTATTGTGAAAAAAAGCGTGGGGCGCTTTGTGCCATATTTTTCGTATATCGAGCAACCCAAATATATAAAAGTTAACTAGAGACCAGCAAGGGCCTACTTAGGATTGTTACTATATATTTTACCTAAATTTAATTAAGCATACCTACAATTAGAATGTAGCGGCAAGCTAAAACGAACATACCTGTCTCCTTTTGTTTTTAACACGCTTTTATTAGCTTCACTTGTATGTTTGTTTGTTTGCTTGTTTGCTTGCTTGTTTGTTTGTAACCGATTCTTTGGACTCGATTTTGACCCACTTTAAACGGACAGATTTAATTGAAACTTTGTACACTTACGAAGAACCGGTAACAATACAATAATTTGATAAGTTTATATCATTATCCTGATCAGGATCGCTAGTCCTTTCTTCACGTATTCTCTGAGCGAGAGCAAAGGCTTAATATATGGTACATTCCGCAATTGTCACCTAGGTAGCGGTGGTCGAGCGGGCTAAGGCAGTCGACGCGAAACGACAGACTCCTCAGGCGTGAGTTCGAATCTCACGGCTGAAATAAAAAAATATTTTTTTTTTTTTCAGAAATATCTGTTGGATCGTAATATGTTATAATATCAGCATCAATAAGCAATATAAATATAGTTTAAAACAACTAAAAACATGCTTTCATAGCACATCAAACTAAAAAGTGAAAAATAAATATAGTTTAAAAAAACTAAAAAACACGCTTTTAAAGCACATCAAACTAAAAAGTGAAAAATAATTATTAATATAAACTGAAAACAATAATGAACGAAAAATACTAGTATTATTGTGAAAAAAAGCGTGGGGCGCTTTGTGCCATATTTTTCGTATATCGAGCAACCCACGCTTTTTTCACAATAATACTAGTATTTTTCGTTCATTATTGTTTTCAGTTTATATTAATAATTATTTTTCACTTTTTAGTTTGATGTGCTTTAAAAGCGTGTTTTTTAGTTTTTTTAAACTATATTTATTTATGTCTAACATTGTTACTCGCGAAAGTCAACAGGACAATAAAGTAAATCAAATATTATAATATATGGTTGCATATACAGTATGCACGCAACGAGCACTACTTTACACACGAACTGTACCTAACTCTCGACACGTATTTCAGTCAGGTCAAATCAACGAAACAAATGCAAATCTAACTCATTCGCCAACTACCGCGGTGCAGGTCACGTCAACAAAACATGTTGTTGAAACGATTAATTTTTGTTTTGTTACATAACGTTTTTTATTCTACTATAATGCTTCAGTTTCTAATTTTAAATATTTGTCATTTGTATTTTTTTTATCATTCTATTTTTGTATAATTAACGAGCTACAATTATCGGATTACGTATGTAATCCCTCCCCAATAGGAGCAAGAAAACAACAATTGCGGACCACCATCATGTTTTGTCAATGCATTTGGGGCTAAAAACGGAAAAAGCTCGAAGTAGCATGAACATTCGAAATAACAGAGTTTGCCGAAAACAAATTTTTGAGGACTTTTCAGGTTTTGTTTCTAGTGAACCAATGACCATATCTTCCAAATTTCAGCTTTTTATTTGAAATTTCCAGGCAAAAACCTGGCTGACCTGTATTATTATTCATTTGACGTAATATAATATATAAACTGGAAATATAAAATTTCTAATGATTATAATTACGAAAGATAATGAAGATCAATGATTAAACACGATGCAAATGTTAAAATAGGGTTAGAAAAACGAACAATAATTACTGAATGGTTCCAAGGAACCTAATATATTACAAATAGGAAATTTTCTTCTTATTTTGCTATTATGATAAATGATAAAAAACGTTTGTTTTGTAAATTTGTTTACAATAAAACTTTTTTAAAAAATATGGATTTTTTATCACATTAATATCCTTTGAAATCTAGGAAAGTTAGATTCGTTTTAGTAACGGGAACGGTGTCCTATAGTTAATAATGGAGCCCAAATCACTTTTTGGGGATAATTTTTATAGTTAAAAATTACTTCACAGTAAGTGGAGAGGGAACCAGCTCTCTATAATTAATTATTTCATTTTGGTTGATCAAGTGAATGAGAATTCACATTTACACCATTTCAAAAGTATTGTGTTGTTGTGTTATCTATTCGATTTTGACTAATTTAGATGAATAATTCGGTAAAAAAGAAAATCCCTTAATTTGATTGATTAATATGAAAATGATTCGAGTACTTAGAGACAATTATGTTCTGAACTATTTATTATGCATTAAAATAGTGTTCTGAAGTATACTCCTCAGTAGGCCTGGGCAAAAAAATCGATATATCAATGCGAATCAGTTTTCTTTTTGAATCGAATCAGATTATCGAATCGAATCCGCATATCGAATCAAATCAATATACCGAATTGAATCAACCTATCAAATCGAATCGAATCAGCACATCGAATTTAATGCAGAATCTAAACAATGTGAAAATAAAAAAAACTAACTTTGATTTTAGATTTGGTTAAATGCGAATTGATCCGGCTTCTTCCGAATCGATTTTTTTTTTCAATTCGATTTGAATTATGATAAACTGTTCGATTAAACGATTCGAAACGGCATTTTTTCGAATCGAAAATTGATTCAGTATCTCCCGAATCTCATAGACTTAGTCAGTACAATATATTTAGATGAGAAGTTTAAACTAATTAAAAAAATATATATTTCAGCTTATACTTAAAAAATGATGCAATTCTTTCAGGGGTCTGCCTAATTGAGAGCGAGAGCGGCAAAGATACTGCTAAGATAGTTAACAAGGCAAATGGAAGTAAGGGTTTGGGACTATTTCAGGTAACTATTAAGGTTAAATTACACAGGGTAATTCATTTAACCAAACATTTAATCAGCAAGTTTTAGAAATGACAGAAAAATACTAGGCTTTTTTTATGTAAAGTTTCGGAGTGTTAAATTTTTAGTTTTTCAGCAGCTTTTATTTTGCAACTGCAGTACAAAAATTGTTAAAAATAATTAGTGTTATAGTTTATACGAAGTCAATTGAAATTGGTCAGTTTTAAAGCACAGGACTGTGCGCACTTAACTTGAAATTTTGTCCTATGTATTTAGCAATAGTATCGAGAATCGAATGGTAGTTGAAATTGTGCAGGCGAGTCCGAGACTGGCAATGTAATCAGCCTGAATGGACCATCTACAACTGCACGTGTTTAAAGATAATAAAATGGACAGGCCCACTAGTATAAAAAAAACTCGTTAAATCGTTTCTCAGCAATCAATGTGGATTTGTGAGATGTGCCGGGATTGGCCTTGGTTTGAGGATGATGGGCGACGATTGGCTGGGATCAGGATATTCGTCACTCTGGTTGGTCGGTGGGTGTTTGAGTAATATCAGTCAGTAGTCAACGTGGACTCGATGATGTAACCTAGTACTTTATAACATTGGTCCAGTGCAGTGCAGAAATATACATATACATTGTTGTTGCTTAAATAGCGGCAGCTAGTAATATGATACTATGTTTAAGATATCTTTATGAAATATTATATTATTTTAACTAAATGAGTAAAGTCACGTAGGCGCCTCGGCAAATTCCAACAGGGGATTCAGGGGAATAAGTCACTAAGTCAGGCAGTTGATGTTTAGCTATCGCCAAATAATGTTTTAAATCGACTTTTATAAAATTAATTAACAGAAATATAATTCTTGGGTGAAATAGTGGATTTCTATTTTTATTTCTAACACCTGTTATTGTCGAAGAAGCCGAAATAAATTTAGAGTTTCAAAATAAAGATTTATACGTACAAAGTCAACGCATTATTTTAAATATATATGAACGTTTAAAAAGCGAAAATCGTGAAAAATGTGAGAAAGAAATAATAGAACTTATTAACGAATTAACTAAAATATCAAAATCAACAATTTATCGTGTAATTAAAAAAGGAGATGCTATATATCACGGTACAAATAGGAAAAGGAAAAATATGAAATTAAAAAATATTGATGATGCTACCAAAAATGTAATACGACGTATAATTTATAATATGTATAAATGGTTTTCAGAACAGCTTTTACTAAATATTCCGCCTAAATCGGTAATTGTATTAGATAATGCTTCATCGGACCAGAACCAATACTTGGCATATCTTCAAGTACGGCCAAGATGGCTATCTCAACCTGGGCTGAAAGGCAAACTCTCCAGTATTGGCAAGAGTTACCAGGATTAGTTCATTCGAAGGCGTTCATAAAATACCCTTTGAAATCGAGAACTAAGAAACTTTTAGAGTTAAACAAGATAAACCTGAAAACTCTAACAGGCCTATATACCGGGCACTGCCGACTAAACTATCATCTGCATAAACTCGGCCTAGCGGAAAACGCCGAGTGCCGTCTATGCCTGGAGGATGATGAGAAGGCAGACCACATCTTATGCACCTGTCCCGCTGTGGAGAGGATCCGATTCTCAATATTTGGCAAAGGGCAACTACTGCCAGAGGATCTGGACACATTCTCACCCAATAAAGTTATCAGTTTCATTAAGAGACTGAACTTATTGGGTGAAATATAATTAGGCGTGAGCCACAATAGGCCTGCTGATGGCCGCAGTGGAGGATCTACTGAGACCCACTCACAACAAACCTAACCTAACCTAACCTAGATAATGCTTCTTATCACTCGCGAATATTAAATAAAATACCAAACATCAGTACAAGAAAGGAAGACATTTTAAAATTCATGAGAAAAAAATATGGAGATTCCTGTAAAAGTTTCAATAAAGCGCGAATTAATGAAAAGAATAAAAGAACAGAATTTCAAAAAGGAATATGTTATTGATAACTTATCCAATATACACGGTTATACACTTTTGCACTTACCTCCGTACTATTGCATATTTAATCCTATCGAGATGGTTTGGGCAACTTTAAAAGATCGTTTGCGAAAATGTAATGACTCTCCAACGTTAAGCGCGGTAGTAGTTAATCATATAAGAGAACTAATAAATGACCTCGACAATACTGATTTATGGAAAAATTGCGTTCAGCATGTAATTAATAAAGAAAATCAATATCCAACACTACCCCCCATTGCGCCTATTATAATTCAACCGGGTAATGATTCCTCTTCAGAAAGTGAAGATTCGGACGCATCAATTTTTAGCATTTAACTTTTTTTAATATACATATATTTTCAGAACAAAATATTTAGCTATTATATTAGGTATGAAGTTTACTTTTTTATTGTTACATTTCTTAGAATATATTTTATTTAGTTGACAAGAAATTTTAATTTAAGTTACTTTATTCTAGACATATTTTAATTTTGTTTTTATTTATGTTTTATCTAAACAAATATTTATTTTTGTTGTACTAATTCTTTGCTTTGGTTAAGAAACTTACATTTTTATTTTTATTTTAGAAGAAACTTTAATTTTATTTTTTACTATATAACATCCTTGCCCCTCGCTAATCTAACCTGTCCCATTCCCTCATCCTGGCAAGGATATGTTCATACCTTCTCATTGGTCCTTGCTGAGCAATAACATATTTCAATATAGTATGGGTTATCTTTAAAACTAAACCCAATAAATTTAAATATTTAGACTTTATATCTAAAACTGATATATTTCAAAAATATGTTATTGGCGAAATGAACAAAAATAGCCTATCTAATAAACAAAAAATAATAAAAATTAATACAATTTTCAAAAAAGTATAACATTTTCTTATGACAAGCATTTCCATTTACCTCCGCCCATGTACAATAAAGAGATGCCGACGGTTTTTGCAGGCTTTTAGTTTTTATACGATTTCAATTGACTTCGTACAAACTTTAAAAGAAATATTTTAGACTGAAATGATCGAGTTACGAAATGTGAGATTTAACAATAATTGGTGATTTATTTTGGTTTAATTATTATTGTAATCAGGATTATTATGATTCTTTGCAGATTAGCAGTAAAGACTGGTGTAAATTTGGAACATCTGGAGGAAAGTGCAATATAAAGTGTGAAGGTAAAGCTCTAAACAAACAAAATTAATGTTACTGTAAAATAATTATAATTATGTACATGTAGGTATTTGTTAAAAACTCACTTTTAAAATAATGTAAAATTAGGGTTTGCAGTTATCAAATTACCAATCAACAAATTCAATTAGAAACATAAGACAAATCCAAAGATGTATCTGTAGCGTAAAGTTATATAGTCATTTTTTTTTATAAAATATAAAATTGTTGGACACTAAACAGCAGTACAGTCGTGGATATTAGCAGGCAGATATATTTTTATCCTATTTTAAAATTTAAAAGATATAAATTAAACTTTATATAAAATAAGAAAAAAATAGAACAATTTAAACTTATTTATAAATATGCTATGAAGCAGAGAACAGTGCAAGCATGTCAAGCATGTGCAAGCATAGACTCTTAGACACGGTGCGAGTAAACGTGCAAGTCCAGTAAGCATGCAAGTAACTTGCTCAAGTCATTTGAATAGCAAACCTTCTACACTGTGCAAGTTACTTGAACCGTTCGGTTCGTGTTCTTTATATATTTGTACAAAATGACATGTAGTTTCGTCAGTCCACCTTTCACTTTTTTATATTATTACTCATTTTTAATAATTAACACTGACACCGAAATACATTCAAGACGACACAAGTTTCATAGTATCCGCGTATTTTAATTTTTTAACTTAAACAGCTTGCGAGTAGCCTTCTAGACGATGCAGGTAGTAAAGCGAGTCAAGTAAAGCAGAGTTTGTGTTGTGGGTGCGGGGGTGGAAGAGGGATACCCGCATGCATGTAGCTAGAGCGTGTCTCTATCTACTTGACCCGCGTGAAATTGGGCCGCGAGCCAACTGGACTCCAGTAAATCACTTCTACACAGTGCATGTAACATGCGCATGCTATATCCGCGCGTCTTA
This sequence comes from Rhamnusium bicolor, assembly GCA_029963845.1. Classification (NCBI taxonomy): domain Eukaryota; kingdom Metazoa; phylum Arthropoda; class Insecta; order Coleoptera; family Cerambycidae; genus Rhamnusium; species Rhamnusium bicolor. Next base: position 95,675 of record JANEYF010002789.1, read on the forward strand.
CTTGCACGTTTACTCGCACCGTGTCTAAGAGCCTTAAAACTTTATGGACTTTCCAAAAAAATCATGAAGAATTCCACAACAGACTTATTATTTACCAGGAAGTTCAGAGAGAACATTTGGTAAAATTAATTCTTTAGTAAACTTCTAAACTATTTAAAAATTGATCTAGGGAATCAATTGTTCGACGAAATATACGGTTGGACGAGGAATTGAAAACATTTCAAATGAGGGGCAACCCGATCCTCTTTGCCATTTTGAATTTTTTTTAAAATTAATTTTCGAGTTGATAGGGCCAAAAATTAGTGTATAATCTTTGATAGGGCTCTTAGAAGTCTTATTGACTAACGTATGCGACAAAAGTTTTTTAAACGTTAATAATAAAAGAAGTATTATAATATATCCTTAAAATTATGTTATTTAGAGAAATTAGTACATATAATAGAATGTTATTGCAATGTGAAAGAAACCAAATTTTATTTAAAGAAACTTCAAATGATGTTTCCTGCGTTAAAATTGTGCATTCAGTTTTTAAGAGTGTTCTTGACGGCCTTCTTGCTTCATAGAGTACGCCAAATTAAGGGCATTGACAAATAAATAGAGCTCGTATCTCGGATGACATTTCCAGTATTGTGAATTACACAATACCAATGATGCGATATACAGTGATTTTTACATGTCATCGTCATTATTAGTAAACTATTTTCAGACTATAGTATTATCTTTGCAATTCCATTATCAGTTGTAAATCATAAAAAAAATCGGTTAATACTTTTGTAAAGTTACAGCTAAAAGCATACTTACTATTATTGCCACACAAGTTCAACCATCGTTAAATATAAACGTTTTATTTTATAAACCATAGTGAAAATCCATTCAAACGTTTATTGAGATGTTTACGTTTTTCAACAGATGGAAATGGGTCCCTGACTCTCGAGACAGGATAATTAGTCATATTATATAATACTATTTCTGCGCTAGCTTAATGTTTATAGCAAAATTTAACACAGTGCAATGCTTTACGCGAAAATATTGCAAATCCTAAATATTATTTTTTGCTATCTTCGACCTAAATCCGGTCTCTACTTATGCGTAACTAGCTGTTTATCCGCGACTTTGGCCGCGTGGAATTCGGGACAATATATTAAAAGTTTTGTTAGCAACGCACCCACCCTATCTCCTATAGAAACAGAGATATTTAGTATTTTGTATTGAAAATGAGTACCTATTGAAAGTACAAACAATTCAATATTTCAACGCCTATTGTAGATAGGGGGTTCGAACTTCTTTTTATTCGATTTGCCAGGAAAAATTCTACTAGGCGGTGGGACCATAGGGAAAAATCAACCCTCTATATCCCATAGGAACCGAGATATTTAGCATTTAAGAAGTAAAAATTGAATATCACATCCCCTATTGCATATAGGGGATTGGAATTTGTTTTATTCGATTCACCGGGAAAAATCCTGCGGGATAGTATGGCTCTAGGGGGAAAATTAACCCTCCACCTTTAACATTTTATCATTTTGACACGATTATGACGTAGCACTTATGATTTAAGAATAGTCCGATTTCGCTCAATTTTTTTCGATGCTTCGTCGACTTAACAATCGTCTTATTCGCTCACTTTTTTTGTATGGGTAACCTTTGTCAGCAAAAACAGGCTGATATCTTATTGGGCCTGAGATATTGAGCAATCCGTGAAAACACATTTTACCCCTTTTCGCCCGCTTAGGGTCATAGCAATATCGACAGTCATGCACCCATCACTACATATATCTCCTCCAGATGAGTCAGCAATAAACCACAAAAAAGAAGAAAACTTTTTATAATTTAGTACTAGCCTCCCATGCTGCTCCTGACATTCACGTCAATATCATCCGAGGTACGGACAGATAAATATCAAAGACATATAAATAATCACAAACTTATAAATTCATTATGTATTCCATATTTGTTCTGTTTTGTGTGTGCTGTTCAGTGTTGTTTTTAGAGACTTATAAGCTAAGATTGAGAAGAATAACATCCTCCTCATATTTAAACCATATACTTTTTTTATCTTTCTCTTGATCATTAAGAAACTCGCAAAAAAAAGTCACACAATACAATGCAACAGAACAAGTCGAGTGAATAAGTCTTCAAAATAATTCAAAACAACATATTTTTAACAAATTATAGATTAGGTTTACCTCTTGTTAGTTTTGACATTAAATTGGTAGACAATTTTCTATACGTATCAAAATGAAAGCGCTATAAACAAGAAATTTTTTTTATAGTTTATTGTCTGAATTAAATTAGGTATGACCTACTCGTGTACTGTTATATTGCAACAATGCGTTTATAGTATCAACAAATATAATGATAATATGTATAAATGAAACGTTGTCCACTACTCGCCATTGCTCAAACATATAGTTTACCTCTCTATTTATGTTTGATTATTTGATTCACACGACTACTAATTGAGACCCGGAAAGATCCCAACAACCAACTATACTTGTATTTAAATTAAATAGAGGTGGCTTGTATTTTATTAAAAGAAAATATTTCAGGATATATTAAAATGCGCACGCATATATTATGTTAAATAAAGGAAAACTATGTTAAAGAACTATCACAACGGAGAATGCAAGAACTTTCTAAAGCAATACGGCTGCCCAAAGCATAAAACATATCGTTTTTTGAATTTGTTTTTTTGTATTTTCGGGTTCTTTAAGCCCGAACAGTTTTAAAGTATTTTTCTTAACAATAGATTTTCTACAAAAAAAAAACATTAAAATACAGTCACAAAGTTTAATTCAAGTATCTGAACGGCGGATATTTGATTATATTTTTGTTCTTCCACTTAATTATTGTTTTCAGATTAGTTAAACTAGCAATATAAGGATGTGAATGATTCTAGTGTGGAAGATCCAAAGCAAAAAAGCAAGTATCTTTGAGGCAGAAAGATAGATACTTGTTTTTAGCATTTTTTCGTACTAATCCGGACGTTTTTCATTTCATTTAAAATTATTTCAATCAGTCAATAAAAAAATAATTAATAATAATAATTTACTTCGTGTCGTCAAGAGGAAAATATAATGTTTATAGAAATGTATAATATTGTTACGCCACTGGACTGTGTAGACTGGTTAGATTAGGCTGGAATTGTACACGAACGGCCGGGAATATTCTGGAGTGCTCTAGACGGGGAGAATGGATGTATAAATAAGACACACGGTGTGCCGAGATTTAGTCTGAAGTCGAACATGAACGAGTAAAGAAGCAATACGAAAGAGACTTATAAGTGTTCAGTTGTGATTATAATTAGGAAAGTGATTAATCTATTGTTGTTAATTGTTAATTAGTAAATAAAGTAGTGAGTAAGTGTTACCTGGATTTTCAATCAACGAATCTACGAGTATAGGTGTTTGTGTGGATAGCAAACACGTAACAATTTGGTGTCGGAAGTGGATTGGAAGAGAAATTTCTGGAAAATTCGAAAAGGTTCTGCAGTGTTCTTCTCAGAAATTAGTGGTAACACGGAGAATTAAGCTACTGGACAGTGTTTGGAGGACTATTTCTGGACTGAGTAGTGACTTTAAAGTGGATTTTCGAGACGTTTCTAGAACATTCGATTTAGAAATAACTGCAAATACGCGAGTGCCGCTAGTAATAACGTGTTGTAGACTGAGAAAAAGGGCTACTAGTGCAATTTCGGGAAAATTCCAGAACATTCTATTTGGAAACTACAGGAGATACGTGAATTGTGTCGACGGGAACGTGTTGTAGACTCAAAAACGAGACTATAAGTGACTTTTAGTGACAATTCTAGAACATTCGATTTGGAAACTACAGAAAATACGTGAATTGTGTTAACGAGAACGTGTTATAGACTCAAAACAAGACTTATTAGTGATATTTCGTGAAAATTCTCGAACATTCCATTGGACAATTAGTGGAGATAAGTGAATTTTATCAACACAAAAGAAGTATAGACTCTAAATAAGACTTTCTAGTGCTGTTTCGCGATTTTTCTGGAACATTCCATTATTAAAATAGACGTGATATCAACATTTTACGGATTTTATAGTGTAGTAAACTTTATTCTGAAACTGATTTACGTGTCGTGAGTTAATGCCAACAACAAGAAGCATGGCGGAGAAACAAACACAAGACTTACTTGCAGCATTGGTGCAACAAATGGAAGAACAGAAAAGAGAACGCCAAGAAGAAAAAGAAGAACAAGAGAGAAGACGACAAGAAGAAAAAGAAGAACAAGAGAGAAGACGACAAGAAGAAAAAGAAGAACAAGAGAGAAGACGCCTGGAAGAAAAAGAAGAACAGAAAAAGGAACGCCAGGAAGAATTAAGACAAATTGTGGAGGGACAGCATCAAGTCATGCTCTTGGTAACTGAACAATTGAAAGAAGATGTACGGGCTGAAGTTAATGAAGTTAAAGGAGAGGTCAGTGAAGTTAAAGAAAAAGTCGGTCAAGTTGAGGGAAAAGTCAGTATTGTTGAAGGAGAAGTAGCCCGGCTCAAGCAACAATTAAGGGAGAGGAGTGGCCAACTGGTACTGTCGTCTGGTGCTAGGTTACAACCACCTTCCTTCGACGGTCAAAGTTCATGGTCAACTTATAAGAGACAATTTGAGGCAGCTGCACGTTCAAATAACTGGAACGATGAAGAAAAAGCAACAGCATTGGTATTAGCACTAAGGGGCCAAGCATTGGACCTGCTCCAAACAATTCCTGCCGCACAGCAACAAAACTTTAGCATTTTAGAGGCAGCGTTAGAACTAAGATATGGCGACCAACATCTTGCCCAAGTATATCAGGCTCAGCTCAAATCACGCAGACAACGAGGTGGAGAAAGCCTCCAGGAGTTCGAGGCTGCGGTAGAAAGGTTAGCCCATCTAGCCTATCCTGATGCACCAATGGAATTTCAACAACAGTTAGCAGTTGGTACATTTATTGATGGAGTAAGGGACCAGGAAGTCAGGCGAATTCTTAAGTTGGCCAGGCATAAGCTTAGTAGTGAGGCTTTAGTACATGCACTGGAGATTGAGGCTGCCTATAAGGATACCACACAATCAAATCAGAGAGTACGAGCTGTGAGTGTGGAGGAAGACAAGCCAGGCAACAGAACAGAAAATCTGATATCTGATCTACACAAGATGATCACCCAACTACTGACAAAATCGAACTCCCAACAGAGACAAGACCAACAACAAAGTAGTGGGAGGCCGAATGGAGGCATCCGTTGTTACAGGTGTGGCAAAGTGGGCCATATCAAGAGGAACTGTCGTCAACGCAGCCCAGAAAGGGTAAATGCTGCTGTGGTTGAGGAGCTACAGGAAAACTAAAGATGGCTGGCAATTTGGGGGCTGCGCTGGCCAAGAAATGTTGTGACCCCCGAGAAATAAAAGTTTCCCAACTTCGGAGAGTTCAAAGTAGTCTGTTGTTGGAGGGTTATGTAAATAAGAAGAAATGTGTGTTCACAATCGACACAGGAGCTACGTCATCAATAGTACGGGCAGGATTCATAACGGGTTTCCAAGTAAATAAAGGACAGAATGGATTAGTCATCCGGACAGCTACGGGAGATAGGGCGGCGGTTCATGGGGAAGTCGACATGGAGCTGCAGATTGGCCGCTTATGTTTTAAACACCAAGTTATCGTAGCTGACATTACAGATGACTTCATTTTAGGATTAGATATTATGGAAAAATATGGATTTGTACTTGACGTTGGAGAACGAGTTCTCAGGATTGGAAATGAAGAAATTATTCTTTCAACGGCAGATGAAAAATTCCATAATATTAGGCTACTAACTTCAAGGACAGTAAAAATTCCTGCACTAACAGAGAAAGTAATTGAGGCAGTCCTGGAGGAAAATTCTGTGGGATACCGCTTTGGCCTCGTTGGGAAGGATGACTCAATTAAAATGACAGACAATGTGATCCTGGCAAGGACTTTAACACAGACTACAGACAAGATACCGATTAGAGTGGTTAACCTAAATTCACACTCAGTGACGTTCAAAGAAGGCGAAGCAATTGGCACCTACGAACCAGTCACATGGATTGCAAGATGTGAAGAACAAATCATTGGAGCTTCGTCTACAGATATGGATCAAGAAGTTGTAAAGATATTAAATGCCCAGTTAGACCATTTAACTCCAGATGAACATAGAGAAGCTTTAAAATTTTTGAAGAAAGAAAGTACAGTATTTGCAAAGGACACAGAAGCTCTTACGAAGACCAACATAGTGCAACATCGAATAAATACTGGTGAATCAGCTCCTATTCGTCAACCACCTAGGAGGCTCCCATTAGCAAAACAAGAAGAGGCTTCTGCAATGGTACAGAAGATGCTTAAAGACGGAGTTATTGAGGAGTCAACCAGTCCTTGGTCGTCGCCAGTAGTTTTGGTTGCTAAGAAAGATGGAACTTTAAGATTCTGTGTCGACTACAGGAAGCTGAATGACGTCACTAGAAAAGACAGCTATCCGTTACCCCGAATTGATGACACACTAAGTACGCTGGCAGGTTCACAGTGGTTTTCCACTCTAGATCTTCGAAGTGGATATTGGCAAGTGGGACTTCATCCAGATGACAAAGACAAGACAGCCTTTTCGACAGGAAGTGGCCTTTATCAATTCACTGTGATGCCTTTCGGCCTGTGCAATGCGCCAGCGACTTTTGAAAGACTGATGGAACTGGTACTACGAGGACTAACTTGGAAGACATGTCTAGTTTATCTTGATGATGTGATGGTTATGGGACGGGATTTTAAGGAGCATTTGAAGAACCTTCAAGAAGTGTTTGGAAGAATTAAAAATGCACACCTGAAATTGAATCCCAAAAAGTGCCTAATGTTCCAGAAAGAGGTAAAATTCCTAGGACATGTCGTGTCTTCGGAGGGGATAAGAACAGACCCAGACAAGATTTCCTCAGTACGAGATTGGCCGAGGCCCTCAAATGTTCACGAAGTACGAAGCTTCCTTGGTCTATGCACTTATTACAGACGATTTGTGGAACGATTTGCTGATATTGCGAAACCACTACACCGGCTTACAGAAGAGAAGGTTCAGTACCAATGGACACAAGAGTGCGAAACATCATTCAGAACACTAAAATCAGCACTGTGTTCGAGTCCGGTTCTTTCATACCCAGAACGGAAAGGCCTCTACGTATTAGACACAGATGCCAGTAATTCTGGACTTGGATGTGTTCTTTCCCAAATTCAAAATGGACAGGAAAAAGTAATTGAGTACTTCAGCAAGACGTTGTCGAAACCAGAACGTAACTATTGTGTGACACGGAAGGAACTATTGGCCATTGTCAAGTCCATAGACCATTTTCACAAATACCTATATGGACAACATTTTAAAGTTCGGACCGACCATGCTGCATTAAAGTGGTTATTACAATTGAAGACTCCAGAAGGCCAACTAGCTCGTTGGATAGAAAAACTGCAGCAGTACGATTTTAAAATCGAACATCGTCCTGGAAAATCCCATAGAAATGCAGATGCTCTCTCCAGAAGACCCTGTCGGGAAGACTGCAAGCACTGCCACCGGGTAGAAAAACAACAAGGGATAATAATTGTAAACACCATTAAAATTGATGTTCCTGACGATTGGACAAGAGAGACATTAAGAGAAGAGCAGTTAAAAGATCAAGAAACTGGTCCTATTCTGGAATGGAAAGAAAGAGGAGCCCGACCAGGCTGGAACGACATTTCAGACAAGGCAGTGGGACTGAAGGCTTTGTGGGCACAATGGGATTCCCTTAGAGTAGAGGACGGACTCTTGAAAAGAGCTTGGGAAAGTCCAGATGGGAAGGAAATTTCTTTGAGATTGGTAATTCCCAGGTGCCGCGTACCAAAAGTGCTCCAGGAAGTGCATAATGGAACATCTGGCGGACATTTTGGCATCAACAAAACTCTCACTAAAGTACGCGAACGATTCTACTGGGTGAACAGCCGCCAAGATGTGGAGGCTTGGTGCCGCAAATGTGAAGTTTGTGCGGCAAGTAAGGGGCCACGGACAAGAAGTAAGGGCCAAATGAAACAATATAACGTAGGGGCTCCTTTTGAGCGAATTGCGATCGACGTAGCTGGTCCATTCCCCGTGACCGATGATGGAAACAAATACATCTTAGTTGCCATGGATTATTTCAGTAAGTGGCCTGAAGCTTATGCCATACCCAACCAAGAAGCAGCCACTGTCGCTCAAGCTCTGGTAGATAATCTAGTATGTCGATTTGGCGTGCCCCTAGAATTGCATTCGGATCAAGGAAGAAACTTTGAATCAGGGGTATTTCAGAAGATGTGTCGCTTACTGGGAATTCATAAGACAAGAACAACAGCTCTACATCCACAATCAGACGGAATGGTGGAGAGATACAATAAAACCATGGAGGAGCATCTATCCAAAGTGGTTGAGAAACATCAGAGAGATTGGGACCGTCACTTACCTCTTTTCCTTATGGCCTACAGGGCCTCCATTCATGAAACAACAAAACAGACGCCGGCTCGCGTGATGTTTGGACGTGAGATTAGACTGCCATGTGACTTGGTGTTTGGCACACCAGATGAGGAGCGACTTTCCATAAATGACTACGCCGATGAAATAGGTGAACGACTAAGGAATATCCATGAGCTGGTACGAGACCGAATTGCCATAGCAAGTGATCGCATGAAGGCTCGTTATGATCTTAAGGCAAATTCAGGAGGGTTCCAGGCTGGAGATTTGGTTTGGCTATATAACCCGCAACGAAAGAAAGGCAGGTCCCCGAAGCTTCACCCGCCCTGGGAAGGTCCTTACACTGTTGTCACCAGACTAAACGACGTTGTATATAGGATTCAGCAAAGCCCAAAATCCAAGATGAAGGTGGTGCATATAGAGAGACTAGCCAAGTATGCAGGGAACTATGAATTGCCTGATCGGGACGTTCAGGCTTAAGGAGGGGCAGTGTTACGCCACTGGACTGTGTAGACTGGTTAGATTAGGCTGGAATTGTACACGAACGGCCGGGAATATTCTGGAGTGCTCTAGATGGGGAGAATGGATGTATAAATAAGACACACGGTGTGCCGAGATTTAGTCTGAAGTCGAACATGAACGAGTAAAGAAGCAATACGAAAGAGACTTATAAGTGTTCAGTTGTGATTATAATTAGGAAAGTGATTAATCTATTGTTGTTAATTGTTAATTAGTAAATAAAGTAGTGAGTAAGTGTTACCTGGACTTTCAATCAACGAATCTACGAGTATAGGTGTTTGTGTGGATAGCAAACACGTAACAATATTATTATTCAGTCGTAATATGTATAGTTTATTTCAAACTTATTTGCAACATAAAAAGGTCAGCTTTTTTGGCGGCGGTAAAAGAATCAAAGAAGCCGACGTTTTTTGTTACAAATAAGTTTGAATTAAACTGTATTATTTGTATTAAGTTTAAAAGAAGTCTATTGATCATCATCATCATGATGCGACGATGTAAGGCGAAACGTATTCGTGTTTTATTTACGTTTTGGCAGTGAGTTCAGAACAGTAACTATCAAAATCTGTTTTTAAAAAAGTTTTTTTTTTTTTATTATACAAGGTGTTTTCAAAATGAATAGGTACTCAACACATAGGAGCATATAAAGTATGTCAAATAATGACAAAAATAAAAGTTTGTAATAAAGTGCTTGCTAAGGAAGCTACGGTCCCATAACAGTGTGGGTCCCTCAGAATGGTTTTTATTAAATATCTTCAAAACAGTTTAAGATTAAATGTTGAAATTTTGTACAACCACCAGCCTTTTTATGCTTAAAAATATGGAATCACAATAATCTAAAAACATTGTTCAGGGATGTATTAAACTGTGAGGGGCGGAGGTAAATATGACTCCAACTTTATTACTTGTCATTTTTTTTAGTCTTTGACATGAAATTACGAAATATCACAGTTTTTACGTAGAAGAGGTACTCTTGTTGTACTTTGATAGGACGCATCGTTCTTGAGTAAGATACTGACCCAATATTTTTTCATGAAAATAGAACTTTGTTAAGTTTCTGCTCTTCCGTAACTTGATTCAGGCATCTTCAATTCTTTGACGCAAATATTGTACAGTATCCACTGATTACGCGTGTACATTTTCTTTGATTTGACCCCATATAGTAAAATCCATGGGATTTAACTATCGACATTGCTGACAGTACTGAAGAGGTGCACCATCGTGCATATACCACAGAGCATGTCTCCTGGCTAAGAGAATAACTCCTATAAGTTTGAAAAGTGTCGTTGATAAGAACTCGTGGTACACACTTTCATTTAAATGACAAGGGAGAATGTTATAGAGTTGACAAAAATGCGCCGCAGGACATAGGCGTACGCATCATAATAAGTGTAATAAAAGAAATTAACTAGTAATAAAAGCAATAAACTGTTACAATTTGTAATAATGTTTGCACACTTACTCTCATAACTAGCTTGGTTGTCACAAACTGGAAAATATCTGTAAAAACTTTGCAGCATCATGTATGTTTCCATGTTTGTCTCCGAGAGTAATGTTAGATGTGGTGAAAAAAATATGCTTATATTTTGAAAACGACCGTTCGACATCTATTGATGTAATACAAGCATACTTAAAATAGCCTTTGAATTCACTTAAAGGATCTGCAGATGCACCATCAGTGCCATCACAAATTTGTCTTAATCTGTTAAAACCGGTGTCTTGATTTAACACACATGCGAACTTTTTTTCGTTAGCTGTAGAGTGTAGCAGTCTATTTACTTCGTCTACTATTTGCAGTGACTCCGCTAACGACAACGCACTGTTTTGTAAGTTTTGTATGGCGTCATGTAATCCTTTATAGTTCTTGTGAATAGTTTTTAAATATGTTTCAACATAAACCTCTTCGATTTTTGTCTGGCTTTCCATAATAACTGCAGCCTCATCTGGATTGAATTGTAGTATCAGTTTTTATTTGTTGTAAAAACACACGCACGCACGCACGCACGCACGCACGCACGCCCCGCGCACGCGCGCACACACACACACACACGTACCGACAGACTTAGCAGAATGGTTCAAAACGTATATATCAACCAAAATCACGATTACTATACTTCCTTATATTATATTAGGTATAAGAAGGTAAAAATGGCATGCAATAAAGTTGAGGTCATATTTATCTCCGCCCATCCCCCCTTTCCCAGAATGGCATACCTCTGAACAATGTTCTTAGATTATTGTGATTCCGTATTAAGTATAAAAAGTTGCACAAAATTTCATTGATCTAAAACGGTTTTTGAGATATTTAATGAAAATAATTATGAGGAACCCACTGTTATGGAACCGTAGCTCCCTTAGCCAGCAATTTATTAAAAAACTTTATTTTTTTCATCATTATTTGATGTGCTTTATATGCACCTAAGTGTTGAATACTCATTTCGAAAATACCTTGTATATATAAATTGTATATTTGTATATTTTGTTCAGTTTCTCTTATGGTCATTTGTTTCAGTAGTGTTGAATACTCAATAAAACAGTCTTGATTACAAAATAATTATCTCCTCGTTTTTATCGCAAGAGGTTAAAAATTATCTAAGAAAGCATGTAATATCATATACCGGGTGTCAACGAGATCATGTATCAGCCTGCCATTTTTTTAAAAAATTGGATTAAAATTTTCAAATTTAAAACTCATATATGAGAAGTAAATGGGGTTATTTTGACGAACATATATTTATCCATACCATCAATTTTGAATTTATAAATGGAACACCATGTATATTTAAAGAAATTCTGATTATGCATGAAATTTACTATATAATAAATTGACATTTTTGACATTACCCTCAAATATGGCAGTTATTCCAATTTTTTATGAAATTCAAAATTAATAATTGAAACTCTTTGTATAATGAAAATTTGCCAAGTAGGCATCGGATTTCATAATATGGTTAATTTTTGATATTTGAGTTCAATATGAAGCGAATATTTTTCATTATAATGAAATTATTTGAAAAATTTCAAAATAAATTTTTTCTGACTTTTGGCCGACAATTTCTAATCCTTTTCAAATAGTTACCCCTATATTTTCCTTCCTTATAGGAATTTAAGCTTCAAATTGTTGTAAGTATAACGGATTTCATTATAAATGAGTTGTGGCAAATTTAAATCTTTTGGTCTCGTATGAAAGATATTAATTACACCATTTAAATATTTTGAAAATAAACTAAATTTCGTTTGGAAATAAATGAGAATCACATAATATTATTTGAACTGTCAGTTTTTAAATAACTAATTGATTGTTGCTCCTTTACGTTTACTGTTTCAATATCCATAAAAAATGTACACACAAAATGAAAAAGTCAACATGTTAATTTACGGCGAATTCCGGAAAAATTCCAGAGTTGCTGCAATAAACTACGGACAACGTTTTCCAAACATAAGACACCCGCCGAAAAATTATTTCATAAGACTAGAAGCTCAATTTAAAAAAAAATTACCCGGTAAATGATGAAAATGAAGGCGCAATTATAAACGAGGAGACTGATGTAAATGTATTAGCCCTTGTTGAAATTGATAGGACTGTATCTCTCGGGAAAATTGGTGATGAGATAAATATTAGCCAAGAATCTGCAAGAAGGATTTTAAAGAAACACAATTACAAAAACTTTAAATATCAAATAAATCAATATTTATATGAAAACGAATTTGAAAGAAGAATGATATTTTGTGACTGGGTTATAACTAACATTAGAAGAAATAATGACTTTGCCAGGCAAATACTATTTTCTAATGAATCAAGATTTACAAATCTGGGATTAATCAAATGGCAAAATACTAGATACTGGGCACAACAAAATCAACACCTCTTTAGAGAAGGAAACCAGCAAGACAGATTTGGTTTTAATGTTTGGTTGGGCATGTTTGGTAATGTGTTGCTACCTCTAATAATTTTTGATGGCCAGTTGACTTCTGAGGGATATCTGGAATTTTTTATTAATATTAACAATGACTTTATAAATCAATAGCCAAGAGAGGCCAGAGATAGACTGTTTTTTCAGAAAGATGAGGCCCCACCTCATAATGCCCAAATAGTCATCAACTGTTTATATGCGAATTTCGAGAATCAATGGATTGGTACAAATGGGCCAGTCAGGTGTCCTCCCAGGTCACCTGACATAACACCAATGGACTTCCATATTTAGGGTTCTTTGAAAGATAGCTCGGGAAGAACTAGAAGCACGAATCAGAAGAACTATACATGAAATAACTCTGCAACAGTTGGATAATTGTTTGAGAGAATTTGTTAGAAGAATTAATTTTTGCAGAAATGAGGAGGGAGGGGTTTAATACATTGACAAGATAAAAAACGGGGCACATTACATTTTTGATAACTTTTTCCAGAGGAACCTTCTCCTTCTTTGTATTAGTTTACAGTTATTGCCTAGGCCCAAAATACCTATTATTTTCTTTCAAAATCGTTCTCAACTATAAATGTTGATTTAGTTGATATTTTAAGTTTTTGTGATATGTTTTTAAGAATAAATTTTCAAATATTTCCAAAGGCAACTTAGTTTATTTTCAAATTATTTTAATAATTTAGATTAATATCTTTCATACGAGACCAAAAGTTTTATATTTGCCACAACTCATTTATAATGAAATCCGTTGTACTTACACCAATTTAAAGCTTAAATTATGACGATTCCTATGGGGGGAGGAAAAAATGCCCAAAAGTCGAGAAAAAATTATTTTGAATTTTTTCAAATAATTTCATTAAAATACAAAATATTCGCTTCATATTGCACCCAAATATCAAAAGTGAACCATATTATGATATCCAATCTCTACTTGGAAAATGTTCATTATATAAAGTTTCAATTATTAATTACAAATTTGTTTGGGTTATTAGGTCCAATGTAATTAAAACACTATTGTATTAACTTGCCGACGTTTCGGTATAATTTATTACCATCCTCAGGGCACTGTAAGATATAAATAAATTGATTGTAAGTTATTCTATAACTATATGTGTGATAAATTCTACATACTTCGTAACTATAATATTGAGTTTATAGTTACGGAGTATGTTCCTGCCATTATGTTTTTTATGCACGAAAAACACTAAATTTTAATGTGAGTATCTGTTTATAATTTTTATATATCACTAACCTATAACTAATTCTAAATAATAATTGAAGTGCCTAAAATAAGTACATGTTTCCTACAATCTGTTATAGAATAATTAATTAACTGTTCAATATTATTTCTTCACTATTAGTTTGTATTAGAATTTATCACCCATATAGTTATAGAATAACTTACAATCAATTTATTTATATCTTACAGTGCCCTGAGGATGGTAATAAATTATACCGAAACGTCGGCAAGTTAATACAACAGTGTTTTAATTACATTGGACCTAATAACCCAAAAAAAATTTGTACTTAGTATTTAAATTGTGGTATGGAAATTATTATTATATCAATTATTAATTTTGAATTTCATAAAAAAATTGAAATAAGTCCACCATATTTTAGGGTAATGTCAAAATGTTTGGTTTATTATATAGAAAACTTCATTCATAATCAGAATATGTTAAAATATGAACGGTGTTCCATTTAAAAATTTAAAACTGATGACACTCAGGTGGATTCGGAAGTGGTATTGATAATATATGTTTGTCAAAATAAGCCCGGTTGCTTCTCATAAGTGAGTTTTAAATTTGAAAATTTTATTCCAATTAAAAAAAAAATGGCGGGCTGATACATGATCTCATTGACACCCGGTATATAGTTTATTATACATCAGGAAAATGTATTGAAATATAAATGTTTTTGGTGAGAACCATGAAAAAATTTAATAAACTTTTATAGTTCAAGTTTTACTGATTGAAAAGTTGTTATTTCTAATAATGTTACTGTTTAATACAAAGCAAAAAAGTAAGTAAATGCTATTCAATTTTGTTTAAAATAACTCTATAATTATTTCATACACATTCTCAACTCTAAAAGCAAGTATGTGCAATTGGTGGGATTTAGACTTGTGAAAATACAAAAATTTAAGGCAAAAGTTAATGCAACAACAAATCTTTTGCTGTATCTGTTATCTGATAAAAGTTTTAATCGCAAAAA
Organism: Rhamnusium bicolor; assembly: GCA_029963845.1. Taxonomy (NCBI): domain Eukaryota; kingdom Metazoa; phylum Arthropoda; class Insecta; order Coleoptera; family Cerambycidae; genus Rhamnusium; species Rhamnusium bicolor. The sequence continues at coordinate 110,796 of JANEYF010002789.1, forward strand.
TCTTCAGTAATGAAGATCTTACCATAACCAATGTATTGATACCATTTTTTTCAGGATTAAACGTGTAACAAATGTTTCTACTTACTAATGATTCAAATCACTATTTCCTCTCTCTTGTACAATTAGTAAAATACTTGTTTTATGCTTTGGGCAGCCCAATAGGTTGCGTGCACATGACGTCTCAGTTCTCAGACTGAAAGAAAACAAAACGATATCTGTTCAGGTTTTATGGTCATTGATATACATTTTTCCACAAAATCATTAAATTTGTTATTTTTCATAATATCTGTGTTTTTTGGACTTATACAATACATAATGGGGAATTCAAAATATCTATATAATACCTTTGTAAGCATTATACAATTTAAAAACGGAAATAACCAATTTATTATAATAAATTACAGTGCATAACAGTAAGAAATCTTTCATAATGATAATTAATAACTTATTCCTACCTTTGCAACAAGCCTTTCTTGCGGAAATTCCTTACAAAGGACTTTCTTCAACCAACCACAAACGAACTGGTTGTGTTTCAAGGATTTTGAATGCCTAAATAATTGACAATATTCCCATGTGTAATATTTGAAAATATATCAATGTATTTGTAGTGAAGTCGTCTTTTTCAAAGTATAAAAGCATTTAAACCAATGGCACTTTTGCCATGTATAACCTGTAGTCACGGGACAATTCCATAAAATACAAACTCATCTCTACCTTAAACACAAAATGAACAAAATAAAACAATAAGAATTGTTTTAGATGTTAAATAACCAATATTAGATTTTAAAACTACAAAATATACTTAAAACAATACATTCAGTTAGCAGATCACACTATTTGTTTTCTTTCAGTCTCAAAAGCTGTGACGTCAACGCACGCGACCTATAACTTAAACATTTAAATCACAGGTAACGGCTCGTGTGTTTCGATGGCACGCAATTTTCGGCGAATTGATAGAATTTTTAATGCATGGAAAAAAGCGGGTAATTTTTGACAAAACTTTTGTTACATACGATATATCAAAATATTCTTTAAAAAAGTATTTTTGCCTCTATTTTCGTCGTTTTTGTCATCTAAATAAAAAATCAATAGAGCCAGATCATTTACGTCCACATTATGTAAAATAATACACTCCATTTATCTGATTATCTTCATTGAATTCTACCGATTCGTTTTTTAGTCAATTTACACTTTTTATTAATTTTTGTGTCAATGGGCACAATTTTACCACGAACTTTATGTCCTTAATTGACTAACCTAAAGTTATATTCTATATTTTTACTACTCCTCTGTGGACACCCTTAAATATAGCTCTTCCAATATAGTTTTGCCTGAAAAGAAAAGGTGCAATCCCTGCTTCAACTCAAATTTTATAAACTATTTCTTTTGTTCTTCTCTCGCAATTTGTGCATATTACTAGTAAAGCTAGATTTGTACAATTGTGATATTAACAAAGATTTTTAATTTGTTGCTTGTTTTTACTTCCAGATCTTATAAATGAAGACATAAGCGATGATTCGGCTTGTGCAAGAAAAGTCGAAAGGGAGTTGGGCTTCCGTGCTTGGCAAGGATGGGTACGAAGTTGTTATCGTCGGAATTTACCCCTCCCAAATTGCTAATGTTTGTTTGCCTTTACCCGTATGACAGTCTAATACTTTATTCAATATTTTTTTTTATTATTAGAAACAACCAATATTTGCAATGTTCTAGCAGAGGTTTTTAAACAGAATGTATAATTTTTGCCATTTGAATGATAAATTCAAGGTGGCAATATTATAATGAGATAAATAATATAGTTTAAATTAAACTGGTATTTAACATATTTTAATACGATTAAGGATAAATATATTTAAATGTTATCTCTGACTAGCTAAATATATAGTATGTTATTGCAAATAATTGTTTATTTATCATGTTCAGCCTCGTCTAAAAATAATGTAGCATATGGAAACGTATATATTAATTAATAAATATTTATTAATAACACCTTTTCCAACATTTTTTGTATGTGTCAAAATTTCATTATACAGGGTGTCTCACCAGGAACTGCATCGATCGATATAGGGAAAAGTACGCACCAGAAAATTTTGAAAATTTAGGAAATTACTAATGACAGTGTGGTCAATCCAACTAAAATAATTACAAGCTTCTGACACTTCCGGTTATACCGGAAGTCGAATTAAACTTGCTTATTTTAAATGGAATACCCTATATATTTTAGGGTTTTCCAAAAGAGCATAAAATTCTGAGTCAAAAACATGCCTAAACCCAGCCGTTTCGGAGATATTTGACATTTTAAAAAACTTTTGACAGGTGTAATGGTTTCCAGCAACCTCTATAACTCTCTTCGTGTAAATGATACTCATTTATATTTTGGCATGCAGAAAGACCATTAGATGAGCTACGCTCTACAGTTAAAAGAAATTCAATAATAGTATACCAAGTGTTCCATTTTTGACGTTACATTTTGTAAATTTCAAACCGCGAAAACTTTCTTAAGTCAAATGGAACACCCTGTATTTTTTTATATCATGTTATGTATAATTAAATTTCTTTTTTTCTGATATAAGCATTGTGGGGGTTTAAGTTACAACGATTTTCTTAGAAACTCAAGAATTTTTAGTAAAAATTTTATCAAATTAGCTATGATTAGACACAATCAGTAATGTCAGCCATTCTCTTATGTCAAAAAATGCCATCGTGTTTAAATTACATCCACGAAGACTTTTTGAATTTGTTTATTATTTATGGAGGATGTGATAAAGTAATATCAAGAACTTGTAGTACATTTGCAACTAGATATCCACCAAAACGGAAAATAACATTAAACACTGTAACATGCCTATTAATTGGATTGAAGACACTTTGCATAAACTAAAATAGCTAAGATAAAATCAACTAAAAACATGATTCCATTTTAATTTAATAATTGTTTAAAATTGCACCCTTGAACCACACATTTTTCGCACCTTCGGATTAGTTCTTCATGGGTAGCTCTTCTAATTGAATCCTGTGATTAGTTTTGAAATGCATTTCTTACTCTATGCATACAATCTTCAATAGTTGTTAATGGGCTCTCTCATAAACTTTATTTTTAATAGTTCCCCAAATAAAATAATCTAAAATTGATAAATCGGGCGAGCGAGGAGGCCATAGGAAATGTCCATTATTGGCGATCCATTGATCGTAAAAAGTTTCTTGTAAAAAATTATTTATCAAATACGCGTTATGTGGGGGAGCACCGTCGTGCTGATAAAAAATGTTTCTATGGTCGGCGAGAGGTAAATTTTCTAAATAGTTATTATTCAAATTTTGTAAAATATTTAGATTTCACATAAAAAAAAAATAAAAACAAAAAAATTAACTATATATATTAGCAGAAGAAGAAATCTTTATAACTTACTGTTTAAATTTTCCTGATAAAATTCTAATGCCACCACTCTATTGTTTCTTATTTATGGCACAGTAAACATTAAACTGCCAACTTTCTTGAAAATTTCGCTCCCTGAACATATGAGGATTCGAGTCACTCCAATAATGCGAATTGTGTCGATTAAAAAGTCCATTTTTGGTAAATTTAGCTTCATCTGACCATATAATATTTCCCAAATAAGAATCGTCGCATACAGACATTATTAGAATAAATTTACAAAAATTTTCTCTTCTTAAGAAATCTGTTTCTTTTAATCGTTGAACCATTTGGAACGAAAACGGGTGAAATTTATGTTTAATTAAAATTCTGTGAACTGAATTCTTGCATAGTCCCGATTCCAGAGCAGCTTGTCTTAATGACATCATTGGAAATGCATGAAAATATCCCAGAACTGCTATTTCTACGTTTTCGTCATCAACAATAGGCGTCCGCTTTTGAATTCTTGCCTTGACAGAGCCATAGTTTTTAAAATTATCCAGTATGCGTTTTACAATGTTTGGTGACGGTTTCCATTTTTGTGGATATCGAGTAGCAAATGTACTACAAGTTCTTGATATTACTTTATCACATTCTCCATAAATAATAAACAAATTCAAAGAGTCTTCGTGGGTGTAATTTAAACGCGGTGGCATTTTTTGACATAAGAGAATGACTGACATTACTGATTGTTTCTAATCATGGCTAATTTGATAACATGTTTGCTAAAAATTGCAAATTTCAAAAATTTGTAACTTAAACCCCCCACAATGTTTATATCAGAGAAAAAGAAATTTAATTATACATAACTTGATATAAAAAATACAGGGTGTTCCATTTGACGTTTTCTCGGTTGGAAGTTTACAAAATGTAACGTCAAAAATGGAACACTTGGTATACTATTATTGAATTTCTTTAAACTGTAGAGCGTAGCACACCTTATGGTCTTTCTGCGTGCCAAAAAGCAAATGAGTATCTTTTACACGAAGAAAGTTATAAAATTTATTGTAAACCATTACACCTGTCAAATTTTTTTTTAAAATGTCAAATATCTCTAAAACGACTTGGTTGAGGCATAGGGTATTTTACATGTTTTTGACTCAGAATTTTATGCTCTTTGGAAAATTCGAAAATATATAGGATATTCCATTTAAAATAAGCAAGTTGGTATCGACTTCCGGTATAACCAGATGCTTGTAATTATTTTAGTTGGATTGACCACACCGTCATTAATAATTCCCTAAATTTTCGAAATTTTTTGGTGCGTACTTTTCCCTATATCGATAGATGCAGTTCCTGGTGAGACACCCTGTATAGTGCGTCCATAAAGTATTGCACACATTTTTTTTTCAGCAACGACAAAACCGATGCTTATTTTTTATCCAAATATCGTATATTTTGAAATTGAAGCCCAACTGACAGGGTGGTTCATGTTCGAATTATGGCGTTTCCGAATATATTTTTTTTTAAATGGAACATACACTGTTTTCCTAAACATACGGAAAGTACATCGAATTAGCATTTGAAATTGATTTTTATGCAGTGCTTTATAATAACATAAAAAAAGACGTCGTAACTCGAACATGAACATGTAAGTTGAAGTTCAATTTCAAAATATGAGATTATTTTTTGCAATGCTTTATGGGCGCACTGTATAAAATTTAAACAATATTAGTTAGACGGCTCAATTTTATAAAAATCCTCTGGAAATCACTTTTAGAAGCAAATCATATTACTTTTTGCCAACCTATAATTTTGGGATAATTCGACCCCGCTGATTCGGAAAATTTTTGGTTGTCATCTCGAAATTAGGGTTGAACAACCCCAAAACCACCCCTAAATGTACATTTTTACATTCTTATACCTAATATAAGGATGTATAGTAATTGCGTGCGTGCGTGTGTGTGGGTGTGTGGGGGATGTGTGCGTGTGCGTGGGTGTGTGCGCGTGCGTGCGCGTGGACGCGTGCGTGTATCCGCGATAACTAAAAAAATGGGAGAGTTCCCAAATTTGGCAATTAAGATTGTCAACAACATTTTAGGTGACATATTAAATTTGGTGAATGTGGTACCACCAGAAGAGACATAATGAGTGAAAGAAGAAAAAAAGGTATAATTTCGGGAAAAAAAATTAAAATTTTTTATTGCATTTCTGGACGAATCTCGACGAATTATAATGAAAAAAAAATAACTTTATGGAAATAAATCTGTCTGCATGTCTGTAATACTGACGTAGTTTTCCACGAAACATTAAAACACTATATACTGCACTCGACGTGCGTTTCGCCAACCAAGTTGGCATCATCTGGAGATGATTAAAGTTAAAGTAGTTTTAATCATCTCCAGATGATGCCAACTTGGTTGGCGAAACGCGCGTCGAGTGCAGTATATAGTGTTTTGGTGTTTCATGGAAAACTACGTCAGTGTTATCTTCGTATCAAAGGTTCCAACCCATACCAGGACTGCATGTCTGTAATATCACGATAGCAACCACAGTTTTTGAGATAAAGCTTTCAAATTTGGTACACTTGTTCTAATGGCCAAAGAAATGAGAAATTCGGCGATGAGCAAAATTGGCCAACTGAAAGGGGGTCCACTAGACCCAAACTTTTTTTGTATTTGACTACAAAAAATATATTCTTGATGAAAGATTATAAATCATGTCTACTATATCAAGCGAATAAAATATATTTTCCAAGTACTTAAATAAAGCTTTAATGTAAACTAAAATTTTGTACGCATTTGACCTCATAGAATGGGGTTAGGATAAATCTGGCAGTTTGACATTTGAAATATCTAATTTAGTTACCAGAATGTATCCCGTGATACAGCTTCTTTCTTTGTACTTATATATTCTCCTGGGTCGGAAATACCATGCAGGTTGCTATAGTTGCCCGCGTGTGTGATGCTTGGTCGATGCTCTAATATAGAGCCATCCAACTGGAAGCCACAATGGTGCGACTGGCTTCCTGTTAGTCGTTTTCCTTTTGTGTCTTCTTTTTTAAGTTATGTCCATCATTTAACGTAGCTACATCGTGCTGAGGACGACCAATTATTCAGAAACACGTGTCCACGGTTTGCATTCTTCTGCCATTTGCAATTGTTTGCATTCTTTATGCGGGCGTACCCGTTAAATCAAGTTATTTTGTACTGTACTATATATAATCCCGCGATACAGCTTCTTTCTCTGTACTTACATACGTATATGTATATTGTAATAACAATTATATAAAAATCGCCAAAAAGATGCAATAAAATGACTCCGAGAAGAAAACTTATTGTTAGTGCCGCATCTTTTGTAATAATGTGTGATTTATTTAAAAGAAGAACGACAAAACCAACAGAGCAGATTTTGATTATCCCAATTTTTAAAATCAAAAAAGTCAATGCAAAGCTTACTAATTTAAGAACAGATGATAGAAGTGGTTTATTTAGATATGTCAAGTCAGATTTTGAATTCTTAACTTCGAAAATTGTCCCAAAAAGATACAAACTACAGAGATTGTCTTCCTGTCGAGGTTAGATTGGCAATAACACTTCACTTTTTGGCTACAGAAGATTCCTACACCAGTATTTTGTATATTTTTTAGTTTCCAAACAACTTATTTATAATTTAATTCCTGAAGTATGTGCATTGTTAGTATTATTCTAGTAAAACACAATAAAGTTGTAAAAACAGAAAATTAAACCACACGCTGGAATAGGGATGTGCAATTCATGGAAAAGTACCAATATTGCATATCGTATGACATCGATTAAAAAGTACCGGTTAGGTACAATATGGAATACAAAAGTACCCATACGCGCAGTACCGGTTCAGATTCGATCCAGCATTATTGAAAGGGTTTTTAAATTTTTTTTTATTAAAAACAATATAAAATATAAATCCCTGCCACCAATATGAAAGAATTAATAAATACAAACAAAAATGTAAAAACAAAACAAGACTCAAAACTCTAATACTTTTTTAACAAAAATAAACGCACAGATATTACATATAAATACTACTTCTGTTTTAGGTAGTACAGCGATATGTCACAAGCATCCAATCAATTTTACTAACATACTTGTCGATATCTCATACGGTAGGTACTGGCTAAAAATGTACCGTATCGTACCGTACCGCAAACTGTAATAGCGGTGCAAAAAATATCGGAGATCGGAAGGAAAAATATCGGTACCCGAAAATATCGTTGGACTCTTTGTAATCGCAGGTTGACGCACAGTGGTTTAGATTTAAAAAAACGATACCTAGAGGTTACAATTGAAGTTCTAAGAATTAGGTCTCCTGACACAGTTTTTAATAGATTAAAGACTAGTGCATCTGTAAAAATAATGCTACGCTGCCCATTTTAATATAGGCAAAGGATGGCCTTGCTTTTTTTATCAGTTTAGTGCAATTTAATACCAGTGTTTGAAAATCGGTATTGTTGTCTGTAGTGTTCATTGATTTCAAATTTATAGAGTAATTTACCAAATAAAAAACCATGGAAATTGAAGGCACAGGTGAGTACTCTTTAATGAAGAGTAAAAATGTTTTCTGTTTTATGTTATAGATTGTTATGGCAATAAAAGAAACAGAAACTACACTTTGTTGTTTTTATCTTTGCATGTGTATCAAATTAGTTACGACCTGCGTCCGTAGCAATGCATTTATGGGATAAGCAAATGTAGAGATACGTATGTCTAGCAAGGCTAAGATATCTGACCGATAAGTTAATAATTGGCGGAACAAAGACGATTATGAACCTATGTCTCAGCTTCATTGACCAGCTTGTTGGTCCCCACTAAACACAAGTACGTAACAACTACGTAACATATACATAGCCTGTTAAACTTTCCAGGCACAAATAATGCACCATTCGTATAAAATGTCTATACCTGGTACCTTCAAATGTCCCCCGCATGTGCCATGAAAAGATATATTAACTGTACATAAGCATTGTAACACGATGGCAACATATTGTTGAATACATTAACAGTACATACGCAATGTAACATGCAAGCAATAAATTGTTAATTACATTAATGGTACGTATATTTTAATAAGCACATGTGATATTAAGTGTAAACATGACCAGTACATAACTGATTTAACACATATGGTATATTATAGGCGTATTTATATGCAGGGCGGTTCAAAAATAAATCACATCCTTTCAAGGGCGCATTCCTCATGCAAATAAGAGGAAAAGTTCGTATTAACATAGGTTCACAAATGCTTCGTTATCGAGATACAGGCTGCTGAAACTTGTCAAAAAATCGTTATTTTTTACAAGTTTCAAGCATTGACGGATCCATGTTAATACGAACTTGTCATCTTATTTATATGAGAAATGCACCCTTGAGAATATATATGATTTATTTTTGAAACACCCTGTATATGACGTGTGTACAATAAAAACTCAACTACGGTAGCATGAGAAATCGTCTGTTGATGCTTATCGTAGAATTTAGATAATAATAAGTTTATTGGAAGAAGTAAAATATATTTATTCGAAGGACACATTTTGGCATGCATTGCCTACCCTAATTAAATTTTTATTTGTACACACTTTATTATATATCCATATCCGGAAACATACTATATAAACTTTTAAACTTTTTTCACAAGATGTAGGTTTTCACCAGTTTCTATCATGATTAGCATGAAGTAATTAAATTACATAAAAACATTCAAAATGAATAAAAAAACAAATTAATTTTGATTGCTTCTTTACTACACCACACCTCGCGTTATTATACTAAAAGTTAATTCACAAATCAGCCACAACAGCAGCCTCTGTTTGCTGTTGCTCGTACCAACCAAATTTGACTGAGGCTTAAATGTACTGTTAATCTTGGACACTCACTTGTATAGCGAGATAGGTGTCCTTAACCTAAGAAAAAACCTATATTCACAAAGTGTTAAAAAAATATAACATTTTTTTTTTAATTTTTCGTGTCTGTACTTTTTTCTTATAAATATTAAAAAACGTCCTTTGCATATGTTATTACAGTAGAAAATACGAAAAATGTGAGCTTTTTAAACCCTTTAATGGGTGGTTTGAGGGGGGGAGGTTAAATTTGGCAAAAATGTCTGCCAGCCAAGATTAGGGTTTTCTAGTGCCTTGTGAACCATAAGCTTGTTGGGCAGACGTTTTTTTAAATTTTAACTATTTTTTATCAACATTTCAAATTTTTATCCATTTTTCGCCACTGATGACAAATTGCTCAAAAACCGATCGATGGAAATGTCTGCCACTATAGTACAGCACTGTACACGCCAAAACAAACATTTTGCGCTAGGTTTGGTCAGGTAACTAAAATTTTTTTTTTCAATTTCCGGTTACCGCGCGCCGACCGGAAGTTTTGCCTGCCAGCATAATTGGGGTATGTAGAGTACATATACTAACTACCTAAGCGGACAAATATCGGTAACCATTCGATTAAATAAAAATATATTCCCCCCTTCCATATCCGGCCGCCATACCAAAAATTTCAAAAGAAAAAACAGTATGGTACTCACATGATCTCGTTGATTACCGACTGGCAGACGGTAACCTTTCATCGTCGAATTTGCACGCTATTGCTTAGACTACTGGGACGTTTTTTTTTCAAATCTGAACCACTGTGTGACGTCTTCATTAAATACGTTCAAAATGTACAACAAATTCCCTTTGATGTATCGACTTCGGTCGGAAAACTAGAAAATGTTTGCTAATGTTAGCAAGCATTTTTCGATTGCGCAAGCTTAACATCCCCACTAAAAATATATCGAGTCTACAAACATTTGCTAACATTTGCAAACGTTTGTCAACATTTTACACCGTTAGTGGACACCCGTTTTGATAAAAGCAAAGCTTTTAAATTCACTGATTGATCGTGCACGTGTTCTGTCTTTTGCATATGCGACTGGTAGGCATATGAGATAACACTACATCCAATGTACTCATCGATGATGTTAAAATCTCACCCTCTAGATATATCAATGAAGCAATAGCTAAAATTTTCATAATGTCCAATAATTGATATATTGTTTTTGAATAATTTTACAAAATTTTGTTAAATTTAACTTAATAATTTTGCAGACTACACGACTAATTATAACTGTTCACATAATTCCAATCTTTTATGAATAATGTTATGGTGAAAATTTCATTAAAATTGTATTACCTGTTTTTAAACGTATAACTAACAACTGAAGGAAACCAGGAAAAACCTTAAATGATGAATTTGGCTTATAAACTTACTACAAATAGGTATCTTAACAAAATTTAATTACGTTTTGTCGACATGTTGGAGAAACAGATGTGTTGTCCACCAAAAAGTGTACAATAAATAAATATTTTTTCTGTAACCGTCTAGAAATTTTTATCAGTTTTTTGAGTAGAAAATACGTCTTTATTAGTCTAGCCCGGTAAAATGACATACGGGATAGGTAAAGTCATTACCGATCCCTTATGTCACTTTTAGTTGATTACAATAGGGTAGGTACCTAATTAAGCACTCTAGACAACAGCGTCTGACACCTGCCAGTTGAATTTTATATTAATTTTGTTTACAAAAGATTTTAAGTCAAAAAGTGTTTTGAGAGTAGCAAAAACGGTTGTAGAAAAAAATATTTTACGCAACACATCCGGAAAGTTTTTACTGGGTTCGCTGGCTTCCAGGACTCACTGGCACCCTGGAAACTGCCACCTCGCCCAGTAAAGAATCACTTTCTTGCCTTGCTATGTAAATAACTCTTGTTAGATCTTATATCCATCCATTTAATATCCATATTTGTTTAATGCATGGAGAAATAATTCTATATCCGTGTTATGATGCAAGCTAAAGAGAGAGCTGTACTATAAATATTGTTGTTTTCTTCATCTCTACCACTGACATTCCCCGACGGGTCCAATTATTCTCCAAAAAATACGTTCACATTCTATCCTGTACCTGTAATCCGTAATTCCTATTTCATATTTTGCATTCGTGTAGTAAACAGGAGGCATCATGACAGGCGCATTTAGTGGTAAACATATTTGTTTGTGGTTATTGAACTACGTGTTGTTAGTTTTGTTTTTGTTTCAAAAATATATTATTGTGTTGTGTGTAATTCAGAAGAGATTAGTGAATTATTATTTCAATTTCATCGGTAAATAAAAATTATTAAGTATGTAGAACTTGACGTAGAATATACGTTTATTAGATTTAGAAATTATGCAAAATACATTTTGTTTGTTTTGCTTTATTATTATAAGCATTTTGAAAAGGTGCTGTTTCAAAATTTAGGAAACTTTAGTAATAATTAGCAGATAGGCAAATAAAATCATGTAATGGGATAGGTTATGTTTATATGTGCGATATACATACGATTAAATCGGCACATAGGTATAAGGTCTCCCAAATAAAAAAATTAAGACAATGTTTTTTAATTAAAATTTATTTGTGCTTTAAATGCAAAAGTGTCATTAATATTTTACTGAAAGATTCAATAAGGCGAAAGAAGGTTATACTTAATTATGATTAAATTAAAAAAATGATCAAAATAAGTTGATAGCTGTGACGTTTTTGTTTAAATAACAATCATTTATCATATGATCACAAATCAGATTTTCTATGATGTTTAAGAGAACGAAATTCTTCTACATCTTAATGATAATTGGCCTTTTATAAACTTAAACTAGATAAAAGAATTATTACAAAATAATAGAGTATTTATTAGAGTGCGATATAATTTTTAAACTACAATTATTTATTAGGTAAACATAAAAATATTGTGATGTTATGTTTTATGTTTCTTATTCTTAAGTTGTCAGCAATAATTGAAAATAAGTGAAAACTAAAACCTGCTTTTTATGAAATGGAGCACATTAAACCGGTCTAATTTGGCGTTTACTTGTTGAAAATCACAGCGGAAAAACATATTGTAAAATTATAAAAAAATAAATATTGTACTTTTTTACAGATATAAAAATATTTTAATATATGAAGAAAATTTGCTTTTTAATGTTTCAGAATTTTTTTTTATTAGAAATCCTGCACGTGTTTCAGTTTTTTAGGCCTTTGTCAAGAGTACAGAGAATAACTCAACAGTAAAATTTGTGTTCAT
>JANEYF010002791.1:0-88110 GCA_029963845.1 Rhamnusium bicolor
AATATATTCGAAAATAAAACTACAAAATTGTAACTTTTTCTAAAGTACTTACTTTTTATGTATAGATATTTTAAAATAATGGAAAGGTATAAAGCTTCTGAGGATGAAGATAAAGAAACATGTCGATTGATACATTTTTATTTATTAATTTGCTTCAATCTGAATACTAATTAAAAAGTATTTCATTTCATTTAGTTTTACTTAAAGTTTTTTATTCAGACTGAAGGATTAAAGTTCACTACTCATTTTTTTTTTCAAATGGAGTATCCTTCCTGATTTCAACAATGTATTTACTTTGATTTGTTAGGTAAAATAATATATAAATATTGTTACGTAGGAAAATATGAGGTGTCATATATGGTTGAAACGAAAATGACATTATGTTCGGCCTTAATTAAGTAATGAACTTTAATTTTTTAGTCTCAACAAAAAACTTTAAGGAGAACAGCTGATTAAGCAGCGTATAAAAAGCCCCTTTTAATAAACAGTAGCTCACTATTGGGTGTACATATCCTAGTGTTTTCTGTGTCTTCTATTTTGGTTTTTTTTTCTTTAAAATTTGTAATCCAAGGTACACTACGACTACACGCTGTCAAACGTCTAGGACGACTGACACTGAACCAAGAGTCACTGCGTCTTCCTTCTGAATGTTCGAGAAAAAAACATACATTTCTGCTGCAAGTATGCGGCTGCCGTTCCGTCTTATTCTCGCTCATGTGCACCTAGCCTAAGTTGGTCACAATATACATATAGATCTCTAACATGTAAATATCAGCCAAAGTCTAAATTTTAATGCTCTTGAAAGGGTGAAAACGTATTTAATCCAGCAATTACGCGTATTTCTAAAATAAGAAAACTCTATGAATTTGATTTCAACTATGAATTTATCACAAAACGAAAAATCACCTTCAACCCTGTTTAAGTGTTGATATCACCTGACACTTACATAATATATGATACAATTATTCAGGTTTGATTAACATTTTGAAGAAATATTGTTACAAATAAGATTTGTTTATGACAACAAATATTTCAGTTTTTTTTCTATTAATTACAACAATTTCTACTTATTTTTATTATGCTGTTAAAATTCCTAGAAAAACTAGAAAAAAAATCACTATTTAGTTGATAAATTTAAAACTTGTATGTAAAAGTACAGAATGCGATGAAAACCAAAAATAAAACTAGTTAAATTTCAATGAACCGATTTTCCTAAAAAAATTACCATAGAAACTATACATATATCAAAAATACATCCAGTTTTACCTTGTCAACGGAGAAATTCTTGTTCTAAATAATAGGATATAGCAAATTTAGAAGTACAGAGAAATGTCACTGATCATATTTAGATTTTTTAATATTATAACAAAAGTTAACTACGACATCTGTACTTATTTACTTTACGGGCCTCAGCAGATATTATTTTTTAGAGCTGTAAGTATTTATAACCAGTATTTATAACCACAGTAGAATAATTGATTGTCTGTGATTATATTCCCACGCATATTCACAAATTTTCAGCTTAAAACAACGAAGAATTAAATTATTTTTTACAAACGTATCACTATTTAAGAAGAAGCATTCATTAAATTTACATTAGAAATAGAAAAAGTTAACGAGTTGCCTTTTTGAGATATATTAATAAGGAGAGTAGATAAATACATCTAGAACTACCGTGTACAGAAAAAAGACTTACATTAATAGATATTTAAATTTTGATTCTAATTAATACATTTATACCAGAGAAGGTGTTATAAATGTCATTATGATAGAGTAAACCAATTTCGTCGAACGATAACATATTGATGAATGGGTGAGAAATACATGTTGTTTATTACAAGAAAATCAATACGACAAAGAATTAACTGTTATAAAACGGATTGAAAACAATATTAACATGTTCGCTGATTATTTTGTAAAAATAGGAAATCTTTCTTTTATATGAAGAATCGTTGTTAAAATTAGATTTGATTTTTTGGATGAATGAATTATCTCTCGATGAAGGATTTAAAGCAAAAAATATAAATTATTTTCTCAAAATTCCAAAAACGGTTTTATTCAGTTGTTCGTTCATAGTATCACTTTGTATTTTAGTGTCTATATGTAAAATTATGTCTACATTAAATAAAATATTTAAATATATCCTTAAAGGAAATGCATAAATTAGTCACGAATTCCTACTGTATCTGTACCTATAATTTAATTCCATAAAATATTGATATAAATATCTGGAACGGTTGATGATACTTTTACATTCTTGATAAATTTACTGAAGTTGAGATTATAGGTTATTTTTAGTTATCTTTTATTTTTAGTACATATTTTAACATGCCAATATTATCAGAAATATTCCAATCAATTTGTCACTCATTTCTCTCACAGCATTTCAAACAATAAACGATATTTTCTGTTGTGAATTTGTAACATATTGTTTTTGTATAAAATTACCCTTTAATGACAGGTAGTCGTTGAATCTTAAGCTTGGTTTATTGTTCGACGTAGTTTTCCTCTAGGTTAATTCTGAAACTCTAGAAACTTAAGAAGCCTAATTTAGATTTTTGTAAATTATTGTTCTTAATTTTCGTCAGTCTGCTCTTTACCCTCGGTCATTACAGCAGTTTTCCAAGAATTTGTTTTTTTTTTAACGTAGTCTTAAATGACGAAAGCATGGAAAATGCGTAAGAAAGATACGAGAACAAAACGTCATAAGTAGATATGAAAATATATTTATTCTGAGAAGGGAAAAATAAATGCTGCGACCATGGAAATAACATGAGCTGAATCCTTTGTATTTTATGACAATAATTCGGACAACTCCGCAAAAGAACCATCAAAATGATTGAGAAAAATCTACAGAGGAAACTAAGACGACAGAAACTTTCACTACAATATCGAACTAAATTATAAACACACAGTGAGTTCAAGTGAAATTGAAAATATGGGAAACAGATGGAAAACATTAGGGACCATAAAATATGAAAATTCAAAGCAATAACTTTTCGTTATGGGAATTTGAAGTCGGCACTCGTAAACTTACACATATCAGTCAGCAAGCGAACGCAAGAAATATGAAAATGGAAAAGAAGGAGTATAATAATATAATAAGGCGCCAACTTACACACAGAACAAAAACAGATATACTGTGGATATATTAATAATTGTGTTAAAATTAAAATAATACAAGAATACCCAAATCTATTCGTATAACGTATTTGTGAACTGAGGTCCTTCCAACAGGAATAATTTAAATTTTAGTTTCACGTATGTTCCGACACGGTAGAATATCCGTAAATGGTTTGCAGTTTGACATACGCGGGTATATGTACGTATATATTTAGCATTTTGATGCTTTTTATATTTTGTATGAATATTTTGAATACCTTCCATTTTAAAATCAGAAAATTTTATATCAGTTTTAACACTCTTTGGAAATTGACGAAATCTTAAATTGGCAATATCACTAAGAAAATAGAAGAAAGCGCTCACATGGACTCCAGACATCAATTATCACACATGAGTTTAGAGCCAATTAAAAAAAAGATTAAACAATAAACAATGGTTTATGTAGAATTTCATTGTCTTTGTTTAATAAACGATAGTTTCCAGTGACGTATGATAGGAGTTTGCTTCTGAGCGTGACAGCTTCATAAGCAGAGGTAGCCCACCCACATTATAAATAACCCAACCCTTATCATAATGCTAAAATGATAAAATGTCAAGTTCAAATACTCATAGTTCTATGGTGGATCTAAATTAAATTTTCAAAAAAGTAGGGCACTAAAAATGTTCTTTTTAATGGTATATGAGAATTAGGCAAACAATTACAAAATATTTAATTACTAACAATGTGAGATCTTATAAACAATAAAAAAAAAACATATTTATTCCACCGACAGGTTTTTTTTATGAAGAAAAAATAGATTTTGAGTAATTTCTGTTTTCACGAGTAAAGGAACAGATTATAATTTGGTTCGGATTTAAGGAATACCATTACGAGGGCCTACAAAAAGCTAACCTTGTAACTGAGTAATAGATATAATAATTACATCGTAAATGAGTAAAGAGAAAATGGCCAAAAATAATGATCCATTAAAGGGATAATGGACATCTAACTCTCGAGGCAGAACGTGAACGGGTACGGTACTTTTTATTGCATTTCTGTATTTTTCAACATGAATTATTATGAGAAGCAGCTGTATAAGAAAACATTATTTCAGCGAAATCCTTTGCAAACTCAATCAATAAATAATTAATGCATACATAAGTAATATATAATCTCATTACTCATTTTTCATACCTACCTTACTAGAAATTATAGTCTTCGTATGCTAGTTGAACTAACATTTAAATATTATATGAAAAAACGTTTGATTTTCTGAAAAAACCATACCTATATCCATTAAAACGGGTCACATTTCTTGAACTACTAATACATTTAAATAAATCATGTGATTTAAAAGCCATTAAAATTTATGATTATCTAATCTTTTCACCCATTTGAATGCCTATGTTTATTTAAGCCATTTTAAGATAATGCCATCTAGATTCTACTTTGTATGCATAGAAACATAGAATTACTTTTTCTTTTAGCATATAAGGCGGGTATTGTGTAATAAATATTATATTAAGATATACCATATGGGTAAGTCAATTATTTAACGAAAATATACTCCTATGTGACTGAGAATATCGACATCTAACGAACTACCATGTAATGTACTATTAGAAATTAGAAAACTATGAGTATTATGATATACTTACTATTACTATGCCATGAAATACATATATTCTTAATTATCACTATTTATAACTACTTTGTCAAAGGTACGTGCATTTGACCCTAGACCAGGAGTTTCCAGTTGGGAAATTGAGAAAAATAGTTTTATTTGAATAGTCGTCAAAGTCTAAATGCCTTTATACAAGTTAGATATAGAAATTAAATAAGACTCATACTGTTACAGCTATTTACTCAGTACCGAATATCGATGGAACAAATCCCTCCAGGAGCAAGTTAGAAATTTTATTTGTAGTTTGTTTCGGATTAAGATGGAGAAGGGAACTGTCGATTCGCTAGAGGGGTTCGAATTCCATGATAAACTGTAGGGCCTCGTCTCTCTTGCTCAACACAAAATCCTAGGATTTTCAGTGACTTGAGAAGTGGTTAAGAAAACATTTAAAAAAAATATATATTATTGGTGAACAAATTGAAACAACCACTTAATACTACTCAGTACTGATAGTAATATGATGATCCCTTAAAAATCTTAATCAAAGCCGCCGAACAAGAAAATCTATTTCTTCAACACGTCTTCTATAAGAACACAGAAATACTGAGTTTATCGACCAGTGATATAGGCTGAGGAATTCATTGTGGCCTATCAGGATGATTTTATTAACACCTTGGGTTATCGTAGCCATGTATGGCGTGTAGAAATTCCTGATATTCACTGCATGAACTACCGTCAGGTGCTGGATTCGCTCATAACTTACTTTCTGCATGCATCATATACGTGATTTCTGCCTACATTTGCAGACACAACTCAGCGAATGCTATATTAGAAACTAAGGCACTCCTATGGGATAAACCAGATACCGGTGCTGCCTTGTGTCTCCGGAGATATTGCACCCATGGTCTAGAACGCGAAATGTTGGATTTATTGGAACTGCCTATTCCCAACTGTCAGGAGTAGTCAAGCCAATAAGCCTGACATAGTCATCCTCGACCTCCAACCAAGTTGGTTTATGTCATCGATTCCTTGGCGCCTGCGGTGGAAAACAAAAATTTGATGGAGGAGCAGCAGACCAAATAGATCGAAGCCAACTGCGTACCAGGCAAGTTAAGAAAGTTTTCCCCAAAAACCATTTCCCCCACGGGACGGAAAGAGGCCCCTCTCGGAATTGAAAACCATATGGGCATGTCAAAAATCAACAGAGCGGCTGGCGTGCCAAATGCGGACGACGGTTATTCTAGGTGCCAGCGCGACTGCCATACGGATCGAAGTTGGGAGAACCTGCTTCAGGAAACTTAAAACAATACATACATCGTAATCATATCTATTAATGATAGCAAACAGAGATTTAATATGTCAAAAGTATTTGTATATTACACCACATTAAATAAAAAATAACAAGAACACTGAAAAGATTACTAATATGACAGAATAGCATGTGAGAAAATTTGTTCAAATGAAAGATAAAATTTGTTTGGGTTTAGAAAGAAATATATTTATTTTAATCTTCTCAATCTCCTTAAATACCTACTTGCATCAATTGAAGATAGCCATGAGGAAATTGATGGCAGTCCAATGTCAAAAATTTAAAAGGCAATACTGGGGAGAAACTGGCAGAATTACCAATTTTATAGATACAAAACAAATCTTCTAGAAATAGAAATGTTCACTTGTTCTGTGTATGAACAAGAGAAAAATTCTAGTTTTATGAATGCGAATCTATGTTACTGCATAGAATATCGACACAGTCTTAGATAAAAATAGTTCGAGAACATGGTACAATGATTGGAAACGTACAGAAAGGAATGTGTATGAAGTTACTTAAAAACCATGTAAATAAATGCCAAAAACTAGTTTTGGGTGTAATTAGAATAGCAGCTGTATAAGATAAAACGTTTTTTTGCTGATTACTTATTAAATAAAACATTTTTTTCTAAGCTTCACATGGATTTGTTAAACAGTTTTTAGTGTTTTTTTAAGCTTTAATAATATACTATTATTTAATAATTGTTGATAATTCTTATGGCATATCTGATGATATTAATAAAGGATTTATTAAAAGTTTTCCCTACAATATAATATCCAACAATAGTGTCCCTAATAATTTAGCATAAGCAAATACAAAGGAAGAAATAATTTCTTAGATTTAGAGAATGTGAATTTATTTATCCCCGGACAAAAAAAAAAGAAAGAAAAATAACTCAAATAACTGGACTACTTTTCGGACTATAGACGAAGGAACAAGAAAATGCGGATGGAAAAATCCACAACTGTGATAGTAGTGGAATAAAAAATTCGATTAAATATTCAAATATTCTACTAAAACGCATTTTGTTGATTGACCTTTACATATTAGGATTTATCAGTAATAATGAGCTGACTGTTACCAGGAAAGAATTTATAGAAAAATGACTCATGCCATCATATCACTTCTTTCGCAACACTTAAAATAGATGACTACTACATAAGGTGGCCAATCATTATGCGAAACGGATAACGCAATAAAAACTTTGAGTGTTATAAACGGATGTGGTGATTTCACAACAATTTTAGATTACAGGAAATATATTTGTAGCAATTTGTATGTATATCTATCTGTGCCCACTTGTTAATAATTATTTTAAGAGTAAATTATTGGAAATAAATGGATGAATATAAGCAGTTTTCTATAATGTAAACTGTAGATTAATAAGGAAATAGTTTAAAATATTTATAATATTGGTACTAAACACTTGGTTTCCCATAAAACACCATATATTGCACTCGAAGTTTTCCAACCAAGTTGGAATCATCTGGAGATGATTAAATCTAACCTTATACTAACAGTGTATCATATTTTCTAAACTCTTGCTATGGTTCGGTGAACCATGATTAACTAACCAACAGAGCCAACTTATAGATTGGCCTTCTGACACTGTTCATACTATTTTTACTCTTTGTAATTTTCAAACTTTCAGATACATCCAGCTGTCTAGTAATCAAAAGATTAATCAGCAGTACGTCGAAAGAAAACGTTCCTGGAAAAATTCTCACCATTGTAGAAAATCGTTCCTCGCAGTCGTTTGATAAAGAAGAAATTAACCTCCTCAACAAGGGATTAAATTTTGCATCACCTGCCTCTGAAGGCATTCTAAATGATATTGTTGCAAGTATTGAAAGTTCAAATCAATACCTTCCTGATGCTTTCCTGATTTGTCAAAGAAGCTTGCAGAAATCAAATCTCCACAAATATTTTCACTAAAGTAAATAGAGTCAGAATCCACAGAGGATAGAAGAGCCATCAAAATATTGTTTTTATTTAAAAGCTATATATTATTTATAAAAATATGTGTATAATATTTATAAAAATATTTAAATTACATAATTATTTTGACATTTAAATTGAAAGACAATATCTAGATTAATTATTATTAAGTTCGGCAATCATAATGAGATTTTTTAAAATGTATGTAAAGAATGGGCTTATTTAGGTTAGGTTAAATGTCATGAATGTCATCATGATTGCCAAAGTTACAATAGTAAATCTAGATATCTTCTTTCAATTTAAGATGTCAAAATAAATATGACAAATGTTCTTATTTTGAATTATGTAATTTAAATATTTTTATAAATAATATGTTCGTGTACTGGTAATTTAAATCAAACTGGTCTAAAGAATAGAGGTGACCAAGGTCTATTTAAGACCACAAAATCACTTTCCGTCTTATGCAAGGCCATCTACGATGCTAACTTATATGAAAGAGATAAAAATATCATAGTAGGAATTTTTTAATCAAAAAATTTTTGGGGGTTAATAAAACTTGTTCGAAATCATTCAAAAACGAATCCGAAGTTTGGTTAAATTCTAAAAAAATACGGTTTTGATGAAAAAAATCATTTTAGGCATTTTAACAAAAATTATTTCTAAATAAATTTTTTTGAAACACAATTTACACAAATGAATAATACATACAACGAAAATAATTAAATATTATGTTCTATCCAACCTCCATCAGCCCTAATGCCTGCCTCAATTCGCTTTCTGTTGTTGTTCATAACTTTTTGGAGGTTTGGAATTTCAGCGCAAGCTTGTCTAATACGGTTTTCCATTTGTAGTCTATTTCGTGGCTGCATTTTGTACTTCATTCTTTAGAAACCCCATAAAAGAAGTCCAAGGGCGTGAGGTCAGGTGACCTCAGAGGCCAATCAATAAAAGGGATATTTTTTTCAATCACCTCCGGGAAAGTGGTCGTTTATCCAATTCCGTACTAATATTGCATTGTGGATTGGGGCTCCATCAAGTTGATATATCAGATTGTCTTACGCAATAAGAGGCAAGTTTTCAATTTCAATTGAAAATTCAGTTTGCAAAAAAATTAGAAAACGTTCCACATTTAAATTTCGCTCAAAGAAATATGGCCCAATTATTTGTTCATCAAAATATCGCACCACACATTCACCTTTTTTGAATACTGGTGTCGACAGTTTACAACCAAATGAGGGTTTTTAACGGACCAATTTCGAGTATTTTGAGAGTTAACTGTGCAATTAGTTGTAAATGTCGCTTGATCTGAAAATAAAATATTTAAAAAAAATTAAGGTTGTTCAAAAACTCTCCCTGACACTAAAAGCAATATTCCAGCCACCTTTCTTCGTCTCCTTCTAATGTGGCTTGAAGGGACGTAATTTATTTCTAAGCATCATCAAATTGTATCCTTGGGTACATTTTAATATTGTGATCTCCTTGGTTTTTTTCTCACAAATTGAAGAATTTCTGCATCTCTAACATGATCTCTTACACGTTGTTCTTGTTTGTTGCACACCGTGCCAGTTCTATTGAATAAATTATTAATTCGCCAAACTTTTACATGGTCTATTGAGGGTCGATCTGGATGCCGATTATTAAATTCTGTAGCAGCTTCCCTCGCTGTACGAAAAGTATCACCAACTAATCTAACAATTTCCAATAATTTTTTCGCAGTTGTAAGCATTTTAATTGATATAAAATATGCTACAATACAAAAAATCAGACAGAATGCCAACAGATTTACTTGACAACTAATCTGACATTTAGAAAATTGTCTTTGAATAGAAAAAAAGGAGTCAGTGCATGCTTATCAAAACGAGAAATCTGAGAATGGAATTTTGTTCAATAAAACCTCATTTATTTTAGAATTTAACTAAGCTTCGGATTCAGGGTTTTTGAATGATTTCGAAAAAGTTTTGTTAATAAAATTTTTTGATTGAAAAATGCCTACTATGATTTTTTGATTTCTTTTATATAATTTAGAATCTTAGATGATCTTGTATTTAAAGATGGAAAGTGATTTTGTGGTCTTAAATATAGACCTTGATGACCTCTATCTTTTGAGACTAGTTTGATTTAAATCAGACAAAAAACAAAAAGAATTATTACACTGTTACACTCTTAAGTGAGATATTTTAAATTTTTTTTTTAAATATATATAGGCTATATATATATATATATAAAAATTTTATTAATAATATATACACATCGGACTGGGAGTTTTTTGTATTGTAACTGAGGAAAACAAGGAAGTTCCTTTTTGGTGAGCCTATTTTTAATTTCAATATTTTTTGCTTCTTAATAAAAACACTTATTTAATTCAAAGCAATTCTTGCTCCTATATTGAGTACTTGATTTAATAGTTTATATTATGATAAAATGTATTGATTAGATTATGTATACCTGGTACCAAAACTTTTATACTAGCACACTCAGATAAAAATGATAATATAAAATGTAAAAAAATATTAGTATTTATTATTGCTATAGTCTTAGATTTAAAAGAATACTTATATAATACCCAATAATTATTATTATTATTTTTTTTCTAGAAATTGATTAATACAATACTGCCGAAAATCGTGTGAAAACTAATTTAGGATGCCCTGTATTAACATTATTTAAAAAATATTGGTAAACAGAAAATAAACGAATGAAGCAAAACCCTCAACCGAGTGTGTCAAGACATCTGACAATTTAATTGAAAGAGGCATTAGACCCAACTCACGATGCCAAATAATAATCAATTTTCTAATAATGATAGTTCAGAACATATGTATATTTGTTGCTTGGCTAGTTTGCTGTATCTAACCACATCTACCTAATAATTATGACTAATAAATTGTAACTACCAAAGTGAATTAATTACAAACTGTTCCTAATTGTAATAGCAATATCCCTGATATTGCAGCTTTCTTAAACAGAATTGTACGATTCAGAGGGGAATATAAACAATGAATATTATAAATGTCAGTTAAATCAACTACAGGAAATTCACACATTATACACAAATATTGTTACCGAGGAATAATTTTTCAGTTGCGGCAGTAGGTTATATTAAGCTAGTAAGTAACCCATTATCACAGAACCCATAAGCAGCTGCACATATTAATGAAATTGTTTAGAACATGCTATTACAGAATTATGGTAATGCATATCAGCTACTATGTAAGCTATAAGTTAATAAAACCCTGAGCTGTCGAATTATTAAATTAATGTTTTTTATCGTGACTTGTACTTTTTTTGTGATTTATTGATTTCTAAAGTATTGGATATAGAGGGCGTTTTAAATATGGTTGGAAATGGCGACCTATTACCCATAATTTCAAAGTATTCTCTAGAAGATTTTTAATTTGTATCAGTTAAATGGACAATTAGATAGTCCGTAAAAAAATCTTCCCCTCTGAAACCGTTTTGGAGAAAACCATGAAAAAACTGAATTTCACGAAATTAGAATTTGGCTTATATCCTTTTTTTTAGAAGCATGTAAAAGCAAGGAAACCTTCCTAAAAGCAACTTTATATTTTACTTAGAAATATGGTCAAAAAATTGTCAAGGGATATTTCGATTTCTTGAAACACTCATCAGCTTCACTTTTTTAAAGTGACGATTGTGATTTATTATTATGTCATCTGGTATATATTTTATTATGATTTCAACCATATTATGACATCCTGAAGTAGGTTGGAACCTTTGATGTGAAGATAACACTGACGTAGTTTTCCACAAAACACCAAAACACTATATACTGCACTCGCCGCGCGTTTCGCCAACCAAGTTGTCATCATCTGGAGATGATTAAACATTTTTAATCATCTCCAGATGAGCCAACTGTGCGAAGGGGCGAGTCATATAGTGTTTTGGTGTTTCATGGAAGACTACGTCAGTGTCATATTATGACATGTTTAAAAAATGTTTTTAGATGGAATGTCATGAAATCAATAATTAAACAATAATAATAACCACTTTCTTCCTAAATTACGAATTATACATAAAATAATTTTTATTTAATTAATAATGAACTCTGTGATAATAATTAACTTTTATAGAAAAAACTGGCATTAACTAGTCATTAAATAAAGAATAAATTTTAAATTATGGTAATGTACAATAAAAAAAAGGTGCATTAGATAGGCATGAGCAGTATATGGTTGAAAGTATGGTAAGAAATGCTCTCAGATGTTAATAGTAATTGTTGATGATGGTTTCAAGAAATCGAAACGTTACTGTATGTTTCTGTAGCCACATTATGAAGCAAAATAAAACGTGTTTACATAATCTCAAGAATAAGAAAAGTAAAATGCAAATACGATTTCAAGTGGATAATTACTTCCTCACCACTCAAAGTGAGGAAGTTATGTATTCGTGAAAAATTTAAAATTTTTATTGCATTTCTGGACGAATCTCGACGAATTATGACGATACACAAAATTTCAGACACAAAAATTTTTCTGTCTGTCTGTCTGTATGTATCTGGGACTCTAGAGGTCAGAAGAATGTCATGATGTCGGTCCAATGTCAGATAAATGCGACTTTAACACAGTTCTTGAAACGTCAAAAAATAAAGAGATAAAGCTTTCAAATTTGGTACACAGATTCTAGAGGTCAAGGAACAGGTTGAGTTCGCTGATGAGCAAAATGTCAGAATTAGTGAATTCCCAGGAGAAGTTGATCTGATGAACAAAATCAGTCCCAATGTCTAAAAAAATATTAGTGACATTCCACCAATGTGACTTTTTTGAAACGAAAAATTGAAGTGACGAAAGTAAAAGTGATTTTTGAAACATCAAAATGTGACTTTTTTTGAAACCTAAAAAAATGTGACTTTTTTTGAAACGTCAAAGCTTAAACAAGGAAGGAAAGTGAGTTCGGAGAGAATCCAATAAAAAAATATTGTAATTCACCAATGTGCTTTTTTGAAAACGTCAAAATGTGACTTTTTTGAAACGAAAAATCGACTTTTTTGAAACGTCAAAATGTGACTTTTTTGAAACGTCAGAAAATGTGACTTTTTTGAAACGTCAAAAATTACTTTCATTATAAACTCCACCACACGTCGAGTTTTACTACTGTGAGGAAGTTCTGATCCCCAAATAATTGACAGCGGTTTTTTTTTTAATCAGTACACTATAACGAAACAGTTGAGCAGACAAAAACTCTGTTTTAGCTTTTCGTCTGAAAATAGATTCACGATTAATTTCCTGAATTCTAAATGCATATGCGAAACTATTTTACTATTGTTTAAATAGTTATCTATTAATTATTTATCCATCTGTTTCTACTCTTGTTCCAATAATTAATGAAACAATTGCATGGAAACAAAATAAAGTTAAATACTGTGTCTATCTAAAAATAATGAATTTCAATTAATATTAACAATTCGCAACACAAAATAATTTATATTTATTTAAAAGCAATGGAAATTTCGTACTAAATTGTTTAATAGGAAGAAGAATAATTGAACAACAAATGAGTAATTCATTATACTCGAAAAGTAGCTCAGATTAAGGGTCTCGCTAACTCCATTACAGCCGAAGTTTGAGTCAATAAGATTATTGGAAATTATGTTTTCAACATAATAAAGAAAATAGTGATTCACCTATTTTAGTTCCTCAAAATGTTGACACGAAGTTCAGTGTACTACAAATTCTGAAAAAATAACTCTGATGTTTAACAATTATCAAGAAATGAGTCAAATGAAGGGATCATGTTGATTAGAAATACATCTTGACCTATTCAACTCTTTTTTACGTTACTTGTTATATTGCTTATTTATCTACAAGTTCTGCATCCTCAGCAGATATGGTATCGAGAGGTCATGAATACAATATATCAACAACTGATAAAAGTGATTTTACAAGCTAATTACTTATGTTACAGGAATTGTTCTTATATATTATCGTAAATACCAACCGTTCATCCGTCACTGTAATTGGTAATTAATGGTTAGGTGTTAAAAATATTTCGAAGTCGGCCTTATTTATGAATTTGCTATAGGTCATAAAATTAAGCCTCATACTCTAAAATTATTAGTCTTTAAAAGAGTGTGAGATTGGATTGTTAAATGAAGCATAATATGCTTCATTTAATGCAAATACAAAAGTATACCTGTACCGGTATACTTTTGTTCCCCTAAAGATGTATTATATCTTTAGGGGAAATAATAATCCGGTACAGGTATACTTTTGTATTTGCATCAATACTAATGAACCTTTTATTATTACAAATGTAAATTAAGTTTAGTTAGTTCGCATCTTACTAGGGGTCCAACTGTTTGATTTTATGACGTGCTACTTTCAATAAAGAACGTAAGTAGTCGTAAGGGAAAGACCGTTGCAGTTATTTGTAAATGTTGGAGTGTCCCAAAGGTGTATACTGGATCCACTCATATTTCTGTTATATGTGAATGACTTGAGATATTTGTTATACATAGTAAATATAATATACAAAACAGGGCGTGCGGTGAGTTTTGATACAGGGGAAGCAGTTTGTGATATAGAGTGATGGGTAGCGCGAGGCCCCGAGCGAAGCGAGGCAAAAATTATTTTAAGAAAAGGGACGTGGCTTCCGTATACTCATTTTAAAACAAATGTCGAAAGCTGCAAAGTTATGATATCTAGAAAAAAGTACACTTGTAGGACCGCCACTCCTCAATAAATATAAAACATAAAAACACCACAAAAATTAGACAACCCCCGATTCCAAAGCCGAAGCTGCACGGGCGAGGGTTACACTTATGAAAAAAACGCAGACACACAACCATATCCACCGACATTGCCAGCGCCGGTGGCGAGGATTGAACCCGCAGCGAAATAGAGAGTTTGTTAAGTAGTTAACATGCACATACCTACCTATTTACAATGTAGTTTAATCCGCCTCTCTTTTTTTGCGATGTCGGAAATAACTTCGTCGTAAAAGTTTGAATTTTTTGGACATCTTCACAAAGTCACTTTCTATTGTTAACAGGGACAATTTTGAAAGCCGCTCTTCACTGGTTAAATTTCTTGAAAAAGTTTTTATTCTCGTGTCCGTTTTGATGATTTTGAAAAAAAAGGCAGCCATTCCACTAATACTTGAAAAAAACACTTTGCACTCTTTAAGACACGCTGCAGATTGAGCTAGAACTAAATTTAATCGATGCGCAAAACAATGTACAAATATTGCATTCTGAAAAGTCTCTTTTACTTTGGCCTGCAGGCCCCCAATTCACCAGCCATTACAGCGGCCCCATCATAACTTTGGGCGATAAGTTTGGCACCACACTGTAGATCATCGACTATCTGACAAACTATAGTATATAAAGCTGCGGCCGTTCATGGCGTTGCTACGTCTAAAAATCCTAAAAAGCGCTCTTGGAATTTCCCATTTGGATTTATGTACCGTACTACGATTGACAACTGACTAATATTCGTAATATCGGTTGTTTCATCTAACATAACTGCACCAAAGGAGCTTTTTTATTTCTTGCTTGATCTTTTCTAAAACAATATTGCTTATCGACTGAATCAAATCATTTTGAATATGATTTGATGTACCGCGAAATATCGTGGAGTGTTCCAGATGGTTACTTAAAATTGTATCGTATTTTGCTAATAAATCAACTAAATTGATAAAATTGCCCCTATTAGCAACGCTTCGAGATTCAGTATGACCTCTAAAACTAAGTTCATTTTCGCCGAGAAAACAAACAATATCAATAAGTCCTTTTAACACTTTCTTTCAACTGCTGATCTAATGAATGCCTCAATTCGTGATTTTCCAAATGTTTATTCTTTTAGTACCGCTCCCAAATGAGTTTCACACTTACCATGCCTTTTTGTCCCTTTGTGAATGTTGTTTAAATCTGAAAAGCCATTTTTATTCCAAACACCTTTTTCATTTGTGAACAGTACACATGGCCAACAAAACAATTTACACAAATTTTCACAACCCCTTAACCACTGATTAGCACTGTACACTTCAATATTAAAGTACCTATAGCATGATTTAACTTTCGTTTTTAAGAATTTTAAATCAGGTGTTGGTTTCCCATTTCTAATAATATCCAGTTTATCTTGAAACGAATATGTTGAAAATCCCCTTTTCAACAAATTGCACACCACACAAACGCAAATAATATTTTCCACAGTGCTAGAACCAGCTTCCAAATTTAATAAGTAATTCTAAATCTGCGTACACGCGCACTAATATTCAACGTTTTAAAAATCACTTGTCGCCGCACCACAGGTTTAGAAACACCAAAAAAAGTTTTTACAAATATAGCACAAAAGCTGAGAATAATACTAGGAAGATTAATATTAAGTATAATATTAAAATCGATATTAAAATTGAGATTAAAATCTATAAAATAAAACGTATTACGATGCTATATAGCTCAGATATCAAGATTATGAAGTGGGGATGGGATGCATTTCAATAAGTTACCTACTTACCAGAGACAGTTGTCTCTGCTTACATATATCGAAGTTGCGCGAGTTCGTGTTGGCTGGATTAATCGAGTGCGTCATCGTTACGGTTTTATCGTGCAACATTATATCAGCTGCTGAAAAGCAGGGCCGTATCTATTGAAATTGGGTAAAAGTAAATTTTAATGATTAATATATGTGATAAATAATAATTAGGTTCTATTTATGTGTTTTTTTATAATAATCCCAGGGGAAGCACTGCTTCCCTTGCTTCCATGGACCGACCGCCACTGATACAAAACTAAATGGAGATAAAAAAAAACACATCACGTAAATTAGACAACCCCCAACCTAAAGCAGAAGCTGCTCCGACAGAGGCTACACAGTTGAAAAAAATGAAAACACACACAACTAAACCCCTTGACTTTGACAGAATCGAGACCGGAATTTGAACCCGAGAGTCGATAGGCAGTAAACGAGCTACGTTTGTTACTTAACGCTCTGGCCCATTGTGTTACCGATTTATGTATACTTTAAATATAACAGCTCCATTTAGTAATAGTAATTTTCACTTTTAAATGTAACTTTATTATTAGTGTTTCCCGAACTTCTTGTAATTTTCTTGATTTTTCTTGTTCCTATCTTGTTCTTACTGTAAGAACAAAAAAGTTGGTGTGCAAGAATCAATAAAAAACAAGACTGATATAGAGCAAGAAAAAGAAAGATCTTTGCAAGAAGCAAGATTTTTTTGTTTTATGTACATTGCAGATACATAAAACATAAATGTCCCAGAACGTCAATTTCAACGCTTCTGGAACTGGAATGTGTAAAACTAAAATCGCCCTGTAGTATGAATAATAATTTAGGCCACTATATTATTGTTTAACGTTTTGGTGCAGTGTAATATTAGCGATAAATGAGTTGTTTTCGGTAAATGAGAGTTTCCATGATACGGCGATAGCTTAGCTCCTGCCAATTAAAAAAATTAACAATTAACAATTTTGTTGGTAGGTTTCAGTCTGCAACATCAAAACCAAGTTTTTTTGATATTTCAGCTATAATTTTTGTACAATAAAACCATGGGGAAGTCGAGCAGATGGATAGCTTAAAATTGACAAATAAAACAAACTTGGCGTCAGTTTCTCGAAAAACTAATTCGTCACATGAAAATTACATGACAGTAAAATTTACTATTTTTACACAAGAACGAATTTAATGTTATAATCTCTAGTAACGTCACTTTGGTTCAATAAACTTATGCAATTTAATTAAGAGAATTATGTTATATTAAATAAGTAACGCAATCGACAAAGTTCAACTTATATGTAGTATTAGACGTTTTGATTTTTAATTTTGTGAAATACTGAATAAATAAAAATTCTGTACGTCGAAACTTATACAATAATTTAATAATTTAATTCATCTGTATTACGGAACTTTCTTTTTTTAATGTTCAATATTCTTTATTCGAAATTATTACATAAATACCGCCGACTCACTATAAATAGTACACAAATTTTCGGTTCCTCTTTCAGAAAAATTAATCTCCTGCAATTTGAATAAAAATAGATACATAATTCACACGTATTCTGTAGCACAAAAGCCATAAATACTAATTAACGACACGTACATATTTTAAACTTCCAACAATAGCAGTTTCACTATAAAAAGCCATGATAAATTACCCAATAATTAAACATCAAAAGACTTTGTAGATATAATGGGAAATTAAAAAATCAAAGGGCCGCGTCAATCAGTAACTTCATTCGCAAACTGTAACACTTTTAAATTTTAATTGGTTTGGGTTCTAATTGGATTAAACAAGGTCACAAATAATGAACATGTCTCTACTTAGGGGCGAAAAAGCTTAACAGATGTAATCCAGACTGGGACAGCCGTATACATAACTAGGAGAAATAATTTTGCTAACAAAGGGATGAATAGTTAAATATATAATAGCATTAATTAATGCTTAGACTACTAATTAATCAAATATTACCGTTTCTAAATATTTTAAAATTTATATTCACGTTTTAGAAGAAATGGTATGGTAAGCAGATTTCAGACCCTAATTAATTGAAAATGGTGAAAATAATTTTAAATATCTGATGTGGCCAGCACATAACTTTCTTATATCAGTATATGTATATCACTTACCTCAATTAAATTTTAATAACACACCTTGAAATGTTTCATTAAAATTTTTGAATAATTAATTATCAGCGTCATTCGATACTGTCAGTAATAATTCATGTCATATATTTCAGTAATTTCTTCTTATTGACATTGACATTTTTGTAACTGAATTAGATATTTCAAATGTCAAACGTATTGAATTTATCCTAATCCCATTTTATGAGGTCAAATATGTACAAAATTTCAGTTTACAGTAATTATTTGGAAAAATTTTATTGGCTTGATATAGTAGTAGACATGATTTATAATCTTTCATCGAGAATATATTTTTTTGTAAAGACAAATACAAAAAATTTTGGGTCCCATGGACCTCCTTTCCACTGGCCAATTTTACTCATCACCGAATTTATCAATGTCTTTGGCCTTTAGAACAAGTGTTTTTTTTCCATAAAGTTATGTTTTTTCATTATAATTCGTCGAGATTTGTCCAGAAATGAGAAAAAAAAATTTAATTTTGTTCCCCGAAATTGTACCTTTTTTCTTCTTTCATTCATTATGTCTCTTCTGGTGGTACCACATTCACCAAATTTAATGTGTCACCTAAAATGTTTTTGACAATTTTAACTGCCAAATTTGGGAAGTCTCCCAAGTATTTTCCTAGTCAGCACGGCTCTTGTACAGGCCGATCGACAATCAGCAACTTGGTCAGTGTTACAGACATCATTCGGTAAATAGCAGTCAAGGATGAAGGTCAGACGTGTTTGCTAATGCAAAATGACTCGAGATCGAATAAACGACTGGTGTACTTAAACCTCCTATTAGGTATAAGACTGCCAAAATGTAAGGTATGTGACCTACATTAGAAAATTGAATCCTGTACAGTATGAATACGGAATCGTTACATTTAAAATAAACCAGAGGTATTTAAAGATCTAGGCAGAACTTTTGATAATAGGTTGACTTTAACCAGCACATCTATCATTGTACAGCTTATAAGAACCCTGATTTATTTTGATGACAAACTGCTGATGTTGTTTAACAAACATCGTCACACTAAAAAATATCATTTACGTGCCTTTCTGTGCGTTCTAAAGTAGAGTACGGCTCTGTCAGTTTCTAAACGATAAATGTCAATAACTGTCGAACAAATCCACCAGAAGATTGATAATTTTGAGATTTAAAGAAAGGACAAAAGAAACGAAGAGGGTTTTTGACGAAAGTGCTAAGCTTCAATGTTGATGGTAACTGGTGAGAAGGCGGTTTTCACCTGCAATGTCTTTTGCATAAACTTGTCAATAATCAAAATCAAAATGTCCTGATCGGATGCCAAACTGTTAATTGCGCTCGTCATTCAATTCAAATGATGTTTTCGCTTTGATTTGATTCTTGAATGAGTTATCAGAAACTAGTACATATCTCTTAGAATATGCCCCATAGTCTATGTTAATTCACTTTTTACTTTAAATTATTTCAAAATCATTTTGAATTATAATAACAGACAAATATTATCAGTGCGAACAGGTGAAGAAGTAAGCAGTGACGTTGTAAAATTTTACCCGTCGCATCCTATTATCTAGAAAGCCATCGACATCTCATTGGCGTTACAAGCTGTCAAAAAATATCTGAAAAGTTATAGTGTAAAAATTGATGTTAAGCAGCTTTTTCATTGTGTATATTTAATCGCCTAATTGGTTTCATCGTGCAAAATCTAATTTACTGGATTGGATAATGGAGTCGCCTTACTAAATAAATAGAACTTTCTGAGTTATGCGGTAACCAGCACTGGCCTTCCTCATACTTTTCTTTCAGCATATCCTTTATTTTCCAACTTCAAGCTGTTGTAGATTCAATTCTACACTAATACAGATCGATCATTTTTCGCCTTCCCTTTCTTCTTGGTTCTGCTTACCGAAGTATATTATTTTCCTAACAAGATCCTCATTCTCGTTATATATCCTATCCATCTAGTTATCATATTTTTGTCAGCATCAGGTTCTTGAAAGAGTTATTACAGCTCACAATTGTAACGTATTCTCCAGAGGTACTTTATCTTTGACGGACCCATTGATCATGTGTAGTATCTTTTTATGAAAACTTCCCACAAAGTTCTCACTATTTTAGTGTAACCATTAACATAGAGGCATGGTATCCGAGTGGATAAAGCGCTTATAGCTATTTACTCGGTACCGATTATCGTTGGTTCGAATCCATCCCGCAGCAAGTTAGAAATTTTATTTGTAATTTGTTTTGGATTAAGATGGGAAGGAACTGTCGATGCTAGATGTGGTTCGGACTCTCAATAAACTGTAGGGCCTCGCCACTCTTTACTCAACACAAAATCCTAGGATTTTCTTGGAGTTACTTCGGTGATTGTGAGGCGGTTATGAAAACATTTTAAGAAACATTTTTTAAGAAAACGTACAAGATTCCATCAATTATAAAAAAATATATTTCTGAAGGTTTTTTTTTCAATTCCCTTGCCTTATAAAATGTTGAAATTTTGATTAATTATTTTGTCCTGTAGTTTAATATTCATGGTGATAGAGGTGTCGTCGGTGAAGGATGAAAATAAACTTCCAATAATATTAAATGCGAAGGCTTTGGTTTATTACGCTGAACTGCCTAAAATAAAATACCGAAACGTGGCTGGATATTTTTTTGTCCTAGATCCACGGCAGATATTTTTATATACTCCAGTATTAGACATCACTTTAATAAAACCTTAAAAAAAACATGATGAGTTAAGAACTAGGAATATGACGTAGATCAGTTTAAGATCAAAGCAAAAAGTATAAAAAATTTATGTCTTAAGATGTACAATTATTTAATTGAGAAAAGGAGCATAAGGACAAAATTCTAAAAGTAAGAATAATTCTTGGGTTCAATCTAGATATGTTTTAGATTTCAGTGAAATGAGTTGATTGTAATATTTTTTAACCTCAGACTGACCATCGTATATGTCCACCCAATCTCTACACCCCTGTTCCTGATCATTAGGCACCATGACTATGAGAGTATGCTTTATGCGGGGCCACTTAGATCGTGTAATCCTTAGGACAATGGAGAAGTCCGTTAGAGATTCAGCTTTGTTTTCTACTAATAAACCCTTCACGTCCCCATCAGGTTTCAAATCAAGTGATTCTATTCAACATTCTGTAGCAAACAACTTGAATAGTTGCATGCAGATTCTCTTAAGTCGCATGAAAATCTAGTTGATGCATTCATGGCTATGATAACACACCCAATGCACACAGGGTATTGTTAATTAAGTAAGTTGAATCAAACTTCATATAAGACATATCACATGTCTTCAAACACAGCTTGCCTGTGTTATCTTTATTAATAATAATACACATCATTAGCAACAATAGTGGTCTGAAAATTATTTAGGATAATTTAAATAAATTTTTTAGTTAAATCTTAATAATTCAGTTAACTTTTTTCTTGAATGTAAGTAATAAGTAAGTATCCATATTTCATAAAATTATAAACATGCACGTTTATGTAAAGAAGTCAATAGTTTTCTCTATTGTAAATGTATAGATGGTTGAGGGTAGTCAGTATTTTTGTAGATATACAGGGTGTTCCAGGATTATGTAGCCAAACTCTTACAGTAAATAGAAGGGCTGAATATGGAATGAAAATACATAAATATTTAGTCAATAATGCATATTAAAGGAGTTACATCCTATCAAAACAGACGAGAAAAATATTAATATTGTTAGCTCTATTGACAATTTTACTTTAAAATGTGATATTTCAATCATTATTACAGAAAACTGATATATCTGTCATAATTCGACAGGATTCTTCGTATTCGCGAAAATCAACTGGAAATGTATCCTAATAATGCCCACTGTTACCTTGCAATTTCCTACACATTCGCCCAGTATTAAAGTTATGTCTGCAAGTTCGTGAAATGTAAATTTGGCTTCAAATTGTTTAAAATTTTTAATTTGTCTTGCTACTATGTTCACTTTGACAGATATTAATTTTGTTGATGGAAGCCCACTATGCTTAATAATATTAATTATACTAGAAGAAGCCTACAATCCAATCTGATTTGTGAAGTTGTTTTCGCAAAACTGTGAATATTATCAAAATGTAACAGATATATCACTTTTCTGTAATAATGAATGAAAAATTATATTTTAAGGTAACATTTTTAATAAAGCCAACAAATTCAAAAATATTTCTTAAACCACGCAACCTGAGTCCCATCTGCATTACTCCTGACCACTTTCTTGAAAAATAAATGTATGACATTATTTAGATTCTAAACAAAAAGTAACCGGTAAAGTTTGCCACACATATATGTTATGGCTTCTGAGCTACAACACAAGCAATATTTTTCCCCCACCTTTGACAAGATTTCACTTCTTTAGTATGTATTATTGACCAAATATTTATTTGGTTTTCGTTTTATATTGACTCCATATACTTACTATAGGTATTTGGCTACATAATATTGGAACATATATGTGACAAATGAAATAATGAAAGTGGAAAAATAAAGAATATTAAACAAATCGGTAACCAAATTACTTTTACATGAGATGTCGTATAGTAAAAATTAATATTGATATTATGGCGAAACCTCATTCGAATGAATCTTAAATAAAAATATTTTGGTAATTGCTAAAGATTGTAGTAAACTACCAAAAGTAGTTAATCCAAGAACAAGGCACACGCTATCCAGCAATCGGTTTCTGACTATTGGTCATCAATACAGACAAGTTCACTTATCCACAATAACGAGTTAGTTTAGTTCTAGTAAATTTGAATATGTCAGCGACTTGAAATAAAAGATTGTAAAACCGTTTAGTAATAATACAATTATTATGGAGATAGATGGTTCGAAATTATTTTTCTTTTTCGGCCCATTGTATTCCAATGAAAAATATCAGGCAAGGAATAGGTCTGGAACAATAATTAAAATACATGGGGAAATACCGTAACCATTTGCAAATTCCTGTGATCAAGAATCTATGTGGATATTTGGAGTCTATAATTTTTATGAATGTGGTAAATACAAAACACAAAACTGAAAAAAATACACTTTTCAAGAGGTATTGAAAATCCTTATTTTCTATATTTCTTGTACTAAAACGTTTAATATCATATCATCAAAAAAACTAGTAAGTTGTTTTGCATATACATACAATTCAAGGATATAGAATTTTTTGAAAAATGTAGTTCCTCAGGATTAATTTACTTAATGATGAATATAATTTTAATTTCATTTATATACATACATAAAAAATTAAATACAAGTAAATTTTCGAGACTTTTCTGGTTGCGGGAGTTGATATTTTCTTACAGTTTTTTTTTGTTGCAGATTATACCAATAACATGCGATCCTCGAAATGAACCTATTCTCATGGATTTTTAGGCAGTTTTAATGCAAAATTTAAGTTTTATAATATCGTGTCCCGAATTTTTTTCTGATGAACTAATAAAGTTAATAATGCTCTATGTGCTGCGTATACTACTAACTGCACACTACTATATTATTAAGTTGAAAAATATTCGAAAATAAAAATAAAGACTCAACAAATTTGCTGTGTGGTAAACAGGTCGAAACATTCTTTGAACATTTCTGACTCCAAATTAACAGCTGAATTAAATGTTTTGCTAGTTTTATTCCGCTCTCGTCTTTTAAAAGCTTTTAATTGGCAATTGATTGTTCCGAAATTAATTTAATATTGTTCATAAGTACCAATCGTTTTATAAAGTTTTAATTGAACAATTATCTATTAGCGTGGTAATTAGGTAATACAAATGATTTTCTACTCAATTTATAATTACTGAAATATAATGCGCTTATCAGTAGATACTTGTAAGCTATTTACAGTTAAATAAAATATATGTATATTTTCTTAATAGTACACACAGTATTAAATTATGTTCGTATTAATTTGTATCCCCACAACAAATGTTCTCAACTAATACATAGGTACATAAATTTTTATTATAATTTATACTATTTATTTATTATACACAAAGACAAGTTTAGTACACTAAAGGGGCGTCATTATTATCATGCATCCAAAAGCTTAAGCGGAATAGAATCAAGGGAAACCATGAAGCAAAGTAAATTCCATAACTTTGCTATTTGTGATTACTTGAAGATGTCGAAAAGGTGAACATACAGATATACAAAAATTAACTCAATTACGCTTATTTATGATCAAAGTCCTAGTTATTTTGTTCCGTTTTTTGCTTTTTTTTAATTTTTAATATCATCATAATAGGCTATAACATGAAGCTATAAAACAAATCTTGATATAGTCTGGGCAGAGTTAATTTTCATAAAATTGAAAATGTCACTGTTAACAACAGAGTATACTTCTTTTATTTCTATTTTTCTCTTTTAGTTTCCTGTACTAACATAGGGAGAATTATTAAATTTTTGCAGTATTTTTGGCACAAATTATGAAAAATTTTGCTGTTTATCTTTGACAACCTCATAATCAAAAACTATTTTTTAAATTTGTTGAAATATGGAAATATTATCTGAATGTTACTTATAACATTCTCAAAATTTTTTTTTGTTCTTGAGGCTTACTAACAAGTATTCTTGGTTACCTAAAAAAACACAGTTAGTCAAAAGATCAGTATGAGCAACAGATAACTAAAATAAGACAAACAAATAATAACGTATTTTCCGAAGAGTAAGAGAATTACATTATTATTTTTTGTCTTATTTTAGTTGTTAAAAAACACTGATCTTTTGACGTAAAGTCACAAGACACTTATTTTTTTAGGGAAATCGTGGTTAACTAACTGTATTTTTTAGATAAGCAAGAATTATTCATGCGCTAGTGAGGATTTTCATTAGTGTAATTTGAGAAACCTTAGGGATAGATCAGGAGACAAACTGAACAAGAAACAAAATATGATCCCATAGATTAACTGCCTGCTAATAATAATTCATTTTGTCACAGGAAAACGAGTAAAACACTACTATGTTTTTTACCACCATATTTGCACAGAATTGTGACTGCAGTTTAAAACATAGTAGTGTTTTACTCGTTTTCCTGTGATAATGAACTACCACATAGTAACGGCTTCCTCAATCAACTTTTTTAATTCATTTTATATTAGTTACAATTTGGTTCGTTAGTAATTTTAAAAATTGCAATGTGAGAATTTTCTAAAAATGTATGAAAATGTTCTGGTGGCAAATTTTTTTAACAAATTTATGAGTTTTGATTTTATTCCTTTCCTCGTTTATAAATTTTAATAATAATAAGCACAGTCGATCATATACCTATTGTTGTTATATTTGTCTCCATTAAATTGTGTATAAATTATTCCATATTTAAGAATCACATTTATAAAAAATATTATTCAATCAAAATTTTGGTTATAAATTTAAAAAAATATATATTTGGATTAACATGATTAAAAAAAAAATAATTAATATGTATCAAAAGTAACGTTAAAAAAGTTACGTAACTCACAAGGCCACAAAAAATATGTAAGTTGGATAATATAAAACTTGCACTTACCTACTTTTTCAAAAAAATTATTTTAAACACTGCAATTTTTTTTAAATAGTTGATTAATGCAAATGAACATTTTATTTAGTTGTCTTAATAATTCATATAAAAATAATTTTATGACATAATTCTTTCTTCGTTATTTGTAAACAAAACAATTTGAACGTTATGTATAAATAATGTCAAATAATTTATTGTAGGAGTATGTTAATTGAATTAATACTGTAAATATTTAGACAACAATATTGTATAATAATTATTGAAATGTAAAATTATCAGTAGGATGTTTATTTTTCTTTAAATATTTACTGTTCTAACTTAACTGTTCAGTATCATTTCTGCATAGGATTGAATATTAATAATTTCTGAATAAATTTTCCATATAAAAAACCTGTTTTTTTAAATGTTTTAACGTTTACTTTTTCAAATGTGTATAGATATATAAATAATTTAATAATTCTTACCTAACTTTCTCATTCATGTTTTGATATAAAGCTTGGCATTCATTTTATAATGAGTGCCTTACATACTGATCGATAAAATTCAAGGGACTAACAAAAAAGCACTCACCTTTAGAATTAGCTGAAAATAAGGGGTTAAAGTGGAAACACTGCACTGCAGTCCATTCAAACACAAATGTTAAATTTCACATCGTATTTATTATATAATTCGTTTTTGCAATTCGTAAAAAATATACACATAATAATACAAAATAATAAAAACAAATAAATATATCTATATACAGTAATGTACAAAAATAATACAAATGAAGAAAAAATTACACGTTCGACTTACTTTAATATTTAATATTGTTTAAGTCTTTTTAATAATATACCTAATCAGTCATATTAAGTTATCACACAAGATAGGCCTGGCCGCCATTATTGACGCCTGCAGTCTGCATCATTACATGTTGGGGCCTCCAGGGAGGACCCCTCCTTCCCGAGCCCCCTCGCTCCAGGGTGCTGTAATCGGAGTCGATGCTGGAATAAATATGGTCGGATATCGGCCTCGGCTCCTGGGCTCGCCTTGAGGGCCGGGGGGATGGAGTGGCCGTCGTAGCCGAGGAGTAGTTGGCATCGTCGACCTCCTGGGGCATGCCAGCCGAGTATGCTGGGGGTGGCAACATTTGCATACCTGGGGATGGTGGTCCCTGAGATCTAATTTTCTCAGGGTACGTATGATGGCTGTGATGAGTGCCATTGGGCACTACTCGGGAATCAATTGTATAATTATTGATATTTCGCCTATAATTTGCATTTATTTTTCCGCGGGGCTCCACGGATGGCATAGCATATTTTAATTTTTCCCAGAATCTTTTTTCTCCCCACCGTACACGCTCTGCTGTTTTCAAGTATAATCTTAATTCTGGGTCAAGTTCAGCCTCAGGAATCGGCCCTTCTTCTAATATCACTAATTTAAACACACGGCCTTTTAAGGCCTCATGTAAAGCCTGTCGCAATTCAAACCGCGACCATTCAGTCTGTAGAAAATTACGCGTTAAAACTAATATCACTCTGCGGCTAGCCTCGGCGGCTTCTAGGACAGCGGGGGCGGCATGTTGGATGTACGCGGTATGGGGAAGGTCTCTATAATGCAAACACAGCTGGAACTTTGGCTCTAATTCGGCAGCCAAAGCTTGTACAACCCATTCTTCATCTTTAGGGCTATAGCAAACAAATCCGTCGTAAAGTTTGTCTCTGTCCTCAAACTGTTTAGCGGCTGTAGCTCGGAAACTGCACAATCTTACACCGTACCGAGAATAGAGCCATACTCTTACGGGATCTCTGAACACGAACCAGAGCACTATTGTCAGAAGTAATAATATTACCACGCATAAAGTCACAACAACCATCGGCCAGTAGTCCGACACTAGCATACTATCGATTACCGAGCTTCCAGCGTAAAAGTCACTGCACGCGGTGCTGTTAAAGTCCAGCTCGCGGCGCTGCGGGGGTTTGGAGTCCGTGTTGTAGCACATCATGTCGGCGCTGTCGACCACTTTCGCTGCATTATCCGCGACCCATCTAGTCAGCCCTTGAAGAAATTTACATCGGCAGGACCACAGGTTATTTCCAAGCATTACTTCGACGAGCCGACCATTTGTTGACAATTGCCACACGGGGAATGTAACTAATTTATTACCATCTAATCGCAGTATTTCTAGGGAAGTCAACGGTTCTAAGGTTTTATTGCCGATGTGTTCAATAACATTATTCTGTAGGTATAGCTCTTTTAAACTAGACAGATGTTCGAATTCATATCCTTTTAATTCGTAAATTTTATTTTCTTCCAAGTGTAATGTTTGCAATGCATGTAGGCCATTGAAAGTGCTGTTTTGTATAGTTTCAACGGCACTGTTATTAACAAACAATACACGCATGTTCTTGCGACCAATAAAAACGTGATTCTGCAGCTCTTTTATTTCGTTACCGTCTAGATAAACCTCCGTGGCATCCATGGGAATTCTCTGGGGAATTTCGGCTGCATTCTGTCCAGAGCAATCTACAACATTTGTATTCCATGTTTGATCATGATAGCAAGTGCAATTATTAGGACATGTCATCTCGCAATCACAAGCGTCGAAGTCACAGCAGTGACAAAGAGCAAAGCAATGCGTTTCATAGGTGCACAGAAAATCGCTGGGTTTCGCTTGGCTCAAAGACATATGCGTCATCCCTCGAGAGTGTGTCATTTTACACATGACGTTGTCTAAGTCCATCACACGGGGATATTGACGAGATGCAGACATGTTGTTGATGAGCTGAAGCCATTCCATGGTGCAATCGCAGTGAAAGGGGTTGCCACCCAGGTAGACTTCTGGCAGCGACCGGTTTGAGGGCACCGGAGATATCCGCAGCGCGTTCAAGTCCAGGTTCACTAAGTCGTTGGCGTACATGTCCACTCTCGCGAGACTAGTTTTATCTAGGAAACTGTTTGGATGCACAGATTTAATAAAATTATTATTTATAAACAAAAGTTCAACACTATTTGGTATCGACATGGGGGCAATTTCAGTTATTCTGTTATGACTAGCGTCCAAAGTTTTTACCCTTATTTCGTCTTGAATTTTATAATAATTTCCCAAATGTTCGATAAAATTCCCGTGAATGTCCAGCCACTTTAAATTACTTGGAATAAATGCATAGTCAAACCACACTAAATGATTCTCCGATAAGTTCAGCCACAGTAAACTCGCGAGTGTTGCAAAAAACACCATTAATGTCTGTTAGAAAATTTTCGTCCAGGCGAATTGCCTCGATCTGCGTGTTTCTCTCGAAAGTCCCGCGTTCAATACTTTGAATTTTATTTTTTGCAAGATTAAGCACTTGTAAATTCGGCAAATCCCACAGCATACCTCGAGACAAATTTCCGATATTATTATCAATTAATCTCAGGCCGGTTAACTGATTTAAGTTTTTAAAGGAACCATTTTTAAATTCGGTAATTTGATTTTCACCCAAGTCCAAAGTTTTAAGGAAAGAAAGTTCTTGTATCGCATCCGGCACTTCTGCGAGGGCATTGGAGCTAAGATCTAGCTCTTTCAAAGCGGAGCAATTTTGAAAAGCACGAGAGTCAATATTCACAATGAGATTATTATTTATAGTAAGTTTGCTTAAAACAAACAAACCATTGAATAACTGCGGCCCGATCGTGTTCAGCCTATTTTCGGCGAGATTTAGGGTGTGTAAATTGTACAGGGGTAGAAAAGCATTATCCTCGATAAATCCGATGGAGTTATTTCTGAGGTCCAGGATTTGTAGAAAGAACAAATCTTTGAAGGTACGGCCATCGATGCGAGTGAGGGCGTTGTGTGACAAGTTTAGTACAATCAGTCGGATGAGTCCGGTGAAAGTCCCTGCATCAATGTGGTTACTTGTAAGCTGATTACCGGAGAGGTCCAAAACTAGCAGTTGCTCAAGCCGGTGAAATAATCCTTTCGCCAGTGAAAACAGGGAATTATTCTGGAGGTGAATTTCCTTAAGCTCCGGGGTTCCAGCAAACAAACCCTGTGGCAAAGTACCAATTTTATTGTTGGCCATATTTAAGATTTTCAACGAAACCAGTCCGGCTAAAGATTCACCGGAAATTTCGCTTATATTGTTAAATTGCAGGTTGAATAGTTGCAATCGTCTTAAACGTGAAAAACCAGAGTCCTCAGACAACGAGCGTAAATCATTGTATGATAAATCCAGATTTTGCAATTCACTGCTACTGCACTCAGGCACATTTATTCCAATTCTCTCAGAATTCTTGATTCGGTTACGAGTCAAATTCAGCGTCTGCAGGTTTGCTAACGAACAGAAAGCGCCGTCGGGTAGGGCTCGAATGTTATTATCTGCCAGATCCAGAACTTGTAGTTCCTTTAAGCCTTGTAAACTATAACTTGTCAGTTCCAAACTTTTACCCGGACCCCAATCAGCATTGAATGTATTTATTGACAGCTTCTTCACGTTATATAAGCCCTCGAAAGAGTTTTGTTCAATAGAGAGAAGTTTACAGTTACTAATTTGCAGCTCCTCGAGTTCGTGAAGACGATGTAAGCCCTGAGTTGGAAGCGCACTTTCAAAGAATAACACATCACTACATATAATCCTTAATCTCGAGGTAACTTCTGCAGGGAGAGCGGTGATATTTGCGGTTTCCTCTAAAGTTCTCACTTTACAAGTAACGGCTAACTTTGATGAAGAAGTGTCGCTGTTGTCCGGTAACCAGGAGCACTGCTCGGGGCCGTCAAAGCGAGCGGCCACCAATATTGTTGCAAGAAGCACTACACTTACTGACTGCAGATACATCGCGACAAAGTTCATGTTACACACTTTTCAAACTTATTTTCATGACAATTTCTGGTAAAGTTCTGTTCACTTATTTTAGCATACTTCACTAAAATCCAAGTAGAGTTCGTAACGTTGAGTTACAAATTTTTTAAAAATTCTTTAACTGTTCACCACGGTCATATCACGGTGAGCGTCTACGACGTACATGTTAAGTTTTCAGAGTCGGAGCGCTCAAGTTGTGCGGAGTAACCCCACAATGTTCGAAGCATTACTAACTGGTCTTCGAGCGCTACTGCGGTATATACAGAGTTTAGAAACAACTGTGTTCACGCAAGCGCTTTCGTAGTTCGCATAATCGCCACCGAAATTATGTCGCTACCTCACGGCACTCCATAGCAATTTGCGAATAAGTTATATTTTCACTTGCCTGCGTTACTTGCACTCTCAGATTTTAAGAGATATAAAGGGATGACGAAAATGAGTTTTGGGAATTTTAATGTTGCGATAATAATACCTTTGCAGAAGTAACTTTCAGCTTAAGAGAATACACAGCTTTTATAGATTTAACGTACATTTTTTATACTATTTAGGGACAAAATAATTCTTACAAAAAATCAGGTGTATATGTGCAAAT
The DNA here is from genome assembly GCA_029963845.1 of Rhamnusium bicolor. Classification (NCBI taxonomy): domain Eukaryota; kingdom Metazoa; phylum Arthropoda; class Insecta; order Coleoptera; family Cerambycidae; genus Rhamnusium; species Rhamnusium bicolor. The sequence continues at coordinate 31,475 of JANEYF010002791.1, forward strand.
AATGATGTTTGTCTTTAAATATTTATTTACATTGTAATAAAACTAATTATTAATGAAATTAATATATTAGGTTATCAATAATGAATTACTTTTAGTATCAAAACTAATCTAAAATTCTGAGATGCAGTTTTCCGAAATAATCATTCACTTTTACTTCTACAGGAGTAAAAAGCACTATATTTACACTAACCTCATTTGGCTAGTTAGCTACTGCTCTGTTTTTTATGCATTTAGTTAATTATGACTAGTTTCATACACATCCTAATTAATCGATAATTTTTCAAGGCATGCAAAGTTGTTTTAAAGCATCATTAAATAAATTCCAAATTGCACCTAATATAAAAATAAATACATAATAATAGTTCAAATAAAAGATATCTTATATGATGATTATTATATTATTAAAACAGGGAACTCTTCTATTTAATGCATGTTATCCTAATGAATTTTCAAATTATTTTTATGGGACGATTTCCCTTTTTTATTATAAAAAATTACAGGGTTAAACTATTAAATACTAAATAATAGTTTCTGTGATATAATTAAAATAATATGTGCGCATTATATTATCATTAAAAAAAGATCATCTGGCAACAAAAATTGTGTTCGTTATAATTTGGCACAATTTAAGCTCAGACAGTTTAGGCCTTAACAGAAAGAGCGCTCAATGATTAAGTCAGGTAGATTCCAACAGACCGTTTTTAAAAACTGTATCATATAAGCACATTTTAGAAGCACATAAAATATAATTTTATAAAACATATAATGCTCAGTAGAATAGCAATTCCTTAATTTTTTCCCAGTGCATCGAAATAAATTAGTTTAAAATTAAAACTGCTATGAATAAAAATAATATTTGTGTACCGCCCAGATCTTCAATTGTAGTCATCATGATGTGAATAGTTGTTTTTTTTAGGGATTTCAGTTAGGTATCATGAACTAATTTACCCTCTGCAATTGTAGTCATCTGATTTTTTCTAATTTTTCGGTTTATTACACCATCATCAGAGAACTACAATTAATATAAAAATAGCCCATAAACCATACAATACCACAAAAAAATATGTTCAAAAAACTTAAACCTAGAGTACCAACCGAAGACGAAACTAACACTGTATACAAGATAGACTGCAACGACTGTAATGGTACCTATATAGGCCAATCAAAACAATATCAGCATAAAAGAGTATACACACACAAATATAGCATTAAAACTCAAAACCAAAACACGACAACACTAGCCAAACACAACATAGAACAAAACCACCGATTTAATTTTAACAACATACAAATATTAGAAAAAGAACCAAACTATAACCGAAGAAACATACATAAAATGCTGTAAATAAAATGACATATCTACGATCTAAATAATCACACTGATATTGAAAATTTAAGCGAAACATATTTTAACTCAATTAAATGATTGAGGTATATTACAACATGAATTCAATTTTTACATCCTACCGATACGAATTAATAATTCTTGAAGTAAAATATCTTATTATATACTCACTATCAAAGCAAAACACCTACAGTAAATCATGTATCCATTTCCAACGTTATCTCTGTAACATAAACAAAACTTTAAGAGCCTACAAACCGTGTTAAAATATTTTGCGTTAAAATAGACAATCCAATATTATGTAACAAAATTTAAAACAAATACCTAATTATTAATAGTGTAAGTAAATTGTAATGTAAAATAACTCTAACTATGTTTTTAAAATATTATATTAATAGTAGTTCCCTGATGATGGTGTGATAAACCGAAACGTTAGAAAAAAATAATAAAAATAGTTATACCTGACCGAAATCCCCAAATATTATTTGATATGCCCCTGGTTTGTTTGTTTTTTCCCGGTTGTTTTTTCTTTTCCGCTTCCCTAACGTCAAGAAAAGGAATTTAAGGCCAATTTTTTCGAAAATGGGTATTTCTTAATACAAAATATTACAAAAAATCAAAAAGTTGGCCTACAGAGACGCGGTTTGTTTTATTTTAAAGCTCTTTTTTGCTTATTATGGACATGCGTATAACTGCATATCGAAGATCTGGGCCCTTTCCATATGGCGGTACACATTTTACTGCATAAATGCTGGCGGAATATGTTGTGTTTTTTATCTTTCCAATGAACATTTAAAAAAAATTGTATTGAGAAATTATTCAATATGAGTTTAACTCTCGTAAAGTATTTTAATAACATTAGCATTAAAAAAAATTTTTCCAGCTAATCGTGCAGAATTAAGACAATGTTTACTAAAGAGTGGCAAATCGGAAAGAATGAAAAAACATATAAATTAATACTGTACGATTTTCGAATTAAATTTTTTATTCAATTTCATCAGAATATTCAAAAAATAATAATAAATAGATAACAAATGGATAATCCTTAGCGCACTGCCTGCTGTTAATATTTGCAAAAGCCATTATTTATTTTACAAACACTTGCGCATGTACTGAAAGTGAAATATGATTGATAGTATTACCAAATATTAATTGTTTTTATTTATAACATATCTACTTTGCAAATCTAGAAACCGGAAAGGACTTGATTTGTAAATAAAAATTCCATCTACACAAAATCTATTAAAATTCAAATATTTCCTAAACAAAAGAATTTTAGATAAGTTTAATTTTATATAAAAGTGAAATGTAAAACTAATATAAAACAGTCTATAATTTTTCAATTTCAAGACACGGTCAAGAATTCTTCTGATATGGCCAAATAGCTAAATTTAGAAAGAATATCCAAAAAAGTGCAACATATTAAAAAGTGGCTAGAAAAGTGTTACAAATTTCATTTGAAAATTGTATATTTCAGCGGTTCTGCATAAAAGTTTAGCAATTTTGCCTGTTTCAAAGATCTGGTCAACTTATAAATAATATAGTTATTGGTTGATTTATTCACAAATGATATATTTCATAAATAATCTTGAGTACTCTCAACCATTTATTTATTGTATAATAAAAGCATGTTGCTTTGTAATAATATTTTAACCCGGGTACATGTTAAACAAATGGTGACATTATACCGTAGCCTCTAGTCCACAAAATCTCCCAATATATAGGTAGATAACGGATTAGTCTTCTCATTGGTTAAAAGTATTAAGCATATATAAGAGAATATTCAACAGCGTTTATTTAAAATACATTATGTGTATTTTGGCTTTAGGTTTTACCTATTTCTAAGTCTTACCGTTATTAACTAAATCCTGTAAAATCCAGGATTATGAATAGAAGAGTTAATGTCATTCTGCAATAATGGCAGAGATTACGATTATCACCAAAGTCAATAATGTTTTGGCTTTCTGTTTTTCTTTAGAAAAACCTTTGTTTGTTTATTTGTAGATTTGGATTAGTATTTTACTTAAGTAAAGGAGAGGATTTATGCAGATACAAAAATGGCTTCAGTTTACTGCTACTAGTGGTATTCACAAATATTTTTTATATAAATATGTTTCTGTTCTTTTCATGCCGTCGGTTTATTTTAAATTTCACTTTAAAAATATCATTTAACAATCAGTTATTCCTTCTAAAATTACTAAAAAAATATGTTCTTGTTATCTGCTGTTTTATATTCTGCTGTTTATTTATTAAATTGAAGTATGTACTGCCATCTATCATTCCTTTTTTGTAACTAACTATATAACCGCACCATCATTTTTTGTTTGTCAACCAAGACAAACGAAAAGTAAAAATATAAATTTCAGACAACTTTTTCATAGGATTACAATATTTACTCAGCAGCTAATAATAGTTATATTATTTTTTATATTGTAAAATACAAGCACATTCATATTATGAATGTGCTTTATTTATGTTAGGTAAAAACTTTGATGGGTCTACAATAATAATTATTGTTTAAACTAGATAAAAATTTAACTGTTGCTTCAACTTTAGTAATGGTCTTGCACGTACAAAGTTCTCGCATCCAGAAAGCAAGACGCAAACTTACAATTAGATATGATGGGCATTTTTACCCATTTCAATTTGGTAGGAATCTATAGTAGGTAGGTATTTCAGTTAACTGCAAACTGCATTTCCTGAACTGTTAAAGTTATACACCTTTACAATGGAAATGTAATGAAATTATAATTATATGACCAACATATTAACTGGGACGAAAAGAAATTTAATACAATCAATGCTTTTGTATAAAGGAAATTTGTAGAAACTTAAATTTATTCTCATGCAGAACTGCCTTTTATCACTAATAGTAATTTTGTATGCGTGTATATTATTAAATAGATACATAGAAAACCCAGTTTTGCAGCATCCAAAATTAAACATAAAAATAATATTTGTATCGTTCTTTGTGCTCAAAAATAGAGCACTCTTAAATTATATCACTGATCAAAAAAATATATTTGTTTCTAACGTAATGTTTCAACTCAAGTAGATTCTCCCAAATATACTTTTTGACAAAATGGTATATTGCTGCATACATATTATTGACTTAGTTAAGAAGAAAATGCATTTTACTTTAATTAACAGTTTGACTATATGGTTAAGACGCCACAACCAGCTGTAAAAAACCGTTTTTGAATTCTTGAATTCTGTGAACTTAAGAAATTCTCTGTTTCTTTTACTTCTTTTTTTAACTAACAATGTAGTTTTTTTTCGAGAATGTTTGTCTTCAAATTTTGCATCCTTCGTTTAACACACTTCCTGACAAACCAATTGATGAAATTTTGCACAGTTACTAAGGTCGGATGAAAATACAATATTCCACCGTTATTTTTGCAAATATCCCCACGTAGGGGGCGCGAGAGTGAAAATTGAAAAATCTCCAAAAGCATAATAATAATGTAATGTATGAAAATAATTTAATTAAAGTAAAGTAAAATAAGAAAAAATTAAGAACTTGCTTTTCTTAGTCGTACTAAAAAGTAAAATAATTTCTTTGCCAAAAAAAGCAAAGTATGCGCACTTTGTATGATTGTACGCAGATTGTAAAAAGTGCGCACGCCTTTTTGCTATTTTTTGGCAAAGAAATTAATTTTTACTTTTTAATACCTATGACTAAGAAAAGCAAATTTAAAAAAGATATATTTTTTTTTGTTTACCATTTTTTTAGTCATAATTTAATTAAATTATTATCATACTTTTGCAGATTTTTCAATCTTCACCCCCGTGCCCCCTACGTGGGGATATTTGCAAAAGTAACGTTGGAATATAGTATTGTCATCTGATATTAGTAACTGTGCAAAATTTCATTAAATGGTTGTCAGGAAGTGTCTTAAATGAAGGATGCAAAATTTGGAGACACACATTCTGGAAAAAAAAACTACATTGTGAGTTAAAAAAAAGCAAGTAAAAAATAATTTTCCTTTTCAAAAAAAAAGCCAAAAAAAGCAAGACGTGCGCACTTTGTACACTCTGCGTACAATCATACAAAGTGCGCGCGCACTGCTTTTTTGTCTTTTTTTTTGCAAAGAAATTATTTTTTTTACTTTTTAGTACGACTACGAAAAGCAAGTTTTAAAAAAAAAATTTTTTTCTCTAAATAAATCTCTGACGCATCACGTAACATTTAATTGGGAATATTTATTTTATTTCTTACTAAACTAAAGAACAAGGTTAAATAACATTGCTCTACTTTGTAAAAGCAATTTATTACCAGTCTATGTATGACCTCCAAACAAAAATTTACAAACATATTTCGAACATCTTTTTGAAATAGGGATGACATTGTGATGTATGCCAAAAGACTTTTTCTGCTAAACTTTAAAGTACTCAAGGCTGTATTTTTGCCAGGTATACCTTCGTACTGGCTAACTTGACGATATTGACGCCAAAAGTGTCTCAAATATACATATTTTATAGATAAAATTATAGACGAAAGTCCTTTTTTTATTATTACTGGAAAATAGGCGTTAATATAAACATAATTTAATGTTGTTTTACAAATCTATTTTTTGTGTTAATGAAAAAGTATGTAATCAGATTTTCCTGTAATTTTACATTCTTAACGCGTTTATATTTCAAATATTCAAAGATTTATTTAAAACTGTTTTCCATCGGTAAATTTTTAAAAAAATTATTCTAAATTCGTTAAGCAATTACTGTGGCCGACTATGAACAAAATAACTAAAAACAAATGCGAAATAAAATATCCATTGCACATTATAGAACACATCGTAGGTATAGATTTTTCATTTATTTTAGGTTCAGTTTTGTTTACTGATTTATATTTCAGTAACGAAACTAACATTTTTTGTGGAAATTATTGTTAATTTATGCTATTTAGCAGGACAATAGTAAACTGAATTTGATTATTCATCGAACAGCCTAAAGTCAACAGTCGGTTGGAAACATTTACTTTAAAACAATTAATTTACCGATAGGAATTATACAAACCATAATAGATATTAATATAAAAGAATGTTCTTATCAAGAAGTTTAATTTTCTACGAAAATGAGAAAGTATCGTTTGAACCTGTATCCTTGTCGGTTCAAAAAATTCAGTGTTTGCTAGGGAAGTATTTCCGACGGAATTATTTGTACCTGCTTTGTCGGATGAAATCCGAACCTGGATGCATTTTGAAATAGTTCTTATCTTTAAATGAAATAAATTTAGCTATATAGGATATATACGGCAAGCATTATTATCATGCTCATTCAACAGTGTGGATACGAAACTGGTTAAATTTACACTTTCTAGAAAAATTTATTGGATGTCTGGTCTTACATAATGAATTCTGTGATTTGATGCTATTGACATTTTCTGGTACGGAATTTCCCTTGGAAGGGGCTTATATATTCTCATAACATATTAATTACTATGTTTACAAGATTTTTCAGATATACGCATTATATTACAATTTAAATTTAATATAATTATACCTCTTATCATTTTATTTTAAAAAAGAATTTCTTTAAAAAAAAATGGTAAGAATTTCTTTTTCTAATTTATTTTGTCCGGAAACACTTGTATATTCCATAATAAATGAACACAAAAATTAAAGATGTATGTATTTATATAAACAAATACCAAACCGGTTATAGTAACCACAGATATGATCTTAGTTCTCATTGTCAGTATAATATTTTGTTAAACCTCGATTCATACACTAAGCGCCATCTAATTTTCCTAATCTATACTCTGATTCCTCTTTAACAGAGTATCCATGTGGACTGGTATATTTATATTCTACTCTACACATTTATTAGGTACATAATTATAGAAAATAAATTTAATAACCTATAAATAATGATGAAATATAACTTAATGGGCTTAATCTTAAAATATTTATTAGATATTTTAATCACTATAATAAATTGTAATAATAATTGTATTCGTTATATTTTATATAGAATTCTTTTCCATTCATATCAAAAGTTTAGTATCTATAAATATTTAAAATGACTTAATTTTTGAACTAATCGGAATAAAATAAGATTACGAAATTATGCAAAATAAGCATTTTGGTGAAAAAGCCGCTTTCAGTTTCTCTATTCACTTATTAAAATAAAAATAATGTAGCGTGGTTTATAATATACAGATTGAGCCTATTAGGAACTATTAGACTAGCGTTATGCGCAGTTTAGAGTCACCCGTCTGAACGAGCAACACTCTCCAGCGCAGCTTTAGCAATGTTGAAATCTGCTAGTCTGCAATCGTTAACTTAAATTCGGACTTCGAAATATTCAGCCTACATCATCGCCCCATCGTGCTGGCAACAGACATGCGACTGAAAATTGCGCATACCACTAGTCGTGTTCCGAGTGGTCTAACTCGATCTGTATGAATAAACTTATTTGAACAAAATGTTGATTTTTATTCTCAATCGTTAGTGCATTGTCGTTTTTATCCGAAAAAATCTCACTGAAAAGAATTATGATTTTTGAATTTTCACATTTCATGCCTATATATGTATATTTATTAAATATTTAAAAAATTGCACTGTCAACCCATATTATAATTTAACTTTACTCTGTTAAATTTTTTAGAGGTTATAAGTACTAGTAAAATTACCACTAAATTTGGTGAGAGTGAAGTGTTTATATTCCACAAACAGCAATAAACTCGATACTTATGCTCCACCCGTATTTCGCCAACCAAGTAGGCATTATCAGGAGATGATTGAAACATTTCAAAATTCAAAATTTAAATTTTTTCTTTTCTTTTTGTACGTTTTTTCCCTCATTTTTTTTCCAATTAATCATCTCCAATCAAAATTGTTCATAAAAGAACAAAAATAATTTCGACAAGAATTATTTTGTGAAATTGAAGACGAGAAAAAAATTCACGCAAATACTGTATAACCGTTTTTTTAAGACTGTATTGCTATTTACAGATCAGATTTGTGGATAAACTCAACAAAAACTATTGTTTTTACTACTAGAACAGAAATAAATCGCTTTGTGTAATGTTCTAACAAGTTTTACAAAATTTTTTAACGTTAACTAAAACTGACCGGCCTCAAATTTATTACAGCCGTTCGTATTTTGAAGGATCCAAGGGTGAACATTTATATCGGTAAAATAAAAAGAATGGACCTAAGCAGACTCCGACATGCCTTTAGGGGGTAGCTAGGGATACATTTTGGGTTAAAACGAGGTTAACCTTCTGAAATGAAAAGTGATGTAATATACAGATGACAGACCCTATAAAATATGTTTGACATGCCCTTCGTTGGCCTCTTTACCTTCTCTTCTAATTAACATTTCTGGATTCACATTCATGCATGGAATGTTGAAGAAATTTACTTGCCGGCACTTTATTGAATTAAAATATTTTACATTAGGATATTGCTGGAAAGTATGCAGTAAACACAAAATATAAATAGAATCTGTAAATACAGTGTGGAAGAAATATAAGAAGTAAATAAAAAAAGAATTAATTTTTGACAAATTATTTTCTTAATTAATCGTGATTTTAAATTTTTACTTTATTTGTATTCTTCTGTTATCGAACACTGGCGGTTCTTCTATAGGGTCATTTGGTCAATGACCTCCCACATACAAATTAAGAAATTGAGCTATTAATTTTCTGAAGTTTAAAAATATATAATATATATATTTTTAATATTCTTAAAAAAAATATATTAAAGTTTCTACCGAGCACCGATTCATTACATTATTCATTTATAGAATTTAAAAATCTTGGGTCAATCCACAACGTGTCCTCAAAGCTAGCTACGGATCGAATTTACAACGAATTAAAGTGAAATAGACTTATGCGCGAATCGTCAGAAAGTAAAAGAGACAGAAAACACTGGCGGGGACAATGGCCCTGACACATTTTACGGAAACGGGAACGCACGAAGTTCGTTCAGTAGAGCAGTATGCGTGTTGTACAAAATATATTAAAACTGAAAGATGGACATAAGTTAGGTTATGAAGACCGAGTGAAATTCAAAGGTGGTGGCCGTCCAAAACCTAATATGACGATAAAGCAAACATCTCTTGATAAGAAAAAAGAAGTCAATAGGTATTTTTAATTAAAAAAAGTTATCCTTCAGCAAATTTTATTCATTGTTACGCTCATCAACTAAATTTAATTTTACAAAAAGCATCAAGTCAGGATAAAAGCATAAAAATTTTTTTGGTAATTTACATAGCTTTCTTCTTCATTCTTTGGAAAATCGCCAAAAAGAACAGCCGTGCTAGATAATGTTGTTAAGGTGAGATTACCTAAAGCGGCCACAACACGAAGGAATTTTAATACAATGTGCATAGAGACTGTTTATACCTATCGAACAGATATTATTAGATTGTTTAGAAAAAATCATTGATAATGAATCAGAAAACAACACTCTAAACCAAGCTATTAGTTTAAAGAACTACTTACAAAATGAACATTTTTCTTTACTGGTTAAATTTTTTTCATTTAGTTATGCCTCATTGTGATATATTGTTCAATCAATTACAAAAATGTAATGTCGATATCATAACAGTAGACAAGTGTATTGGCGTTTTTAATAGTAAAATTGAAGACATCAGAAATAAAATTTTGAATAACTGTTTGGAGGAGACATCCATGCAGTCTGCCCAGAGATGCAAAACGGAAGAATCAAAAAGAAGCATTTCATTAGAAGTTTGGGATATAATTACATCTGAGATCAAAAATAGGTTTGGCTTCAGTAATCATTTAGCAGTGTCTCAGTTATTTCACGCAGATCGATTTAAAGATTATAAAAAAGCTTTCCTCAAGATATGTTTAAATTAGTTAAAACGGAGTATCCAGTCATAAATCATTTGAAACTTAAAACTGAATTAGAAGTATTATATAGCCGAGAAGATTTTTTCAATAGTGCTTTGATACAGCTTTTTATTAACAATAATTTGTGAAATACTTTTTCTGACAGTGTCAAACTGTTAAAAATCTTGTGTACTCTCCCTATGACTACCGTCGAAAGTGAACGTTGTTTTTTAAACCTTAAAAAGAATAAAGACATTTTTAAGAAATACCATGGGTCAGGAAAGGTTCTTCTTCTTTAGCTATGCTTACCATAGAAAGGGCATTAATAAAGAAGATAAAAGACTTTAATGAAAAAAGTAATTGACCACTTTGCATCTCAAAAAGACCGGAGGATCGACTTGGAATTTAAATCACTTTAAAAGGTAGGTAATACAGTAAACTTTTCTAATTGACCTCCCTATCTCTTGACCCACGAACCGCCACTGTTATCGAAATTTCATTAATCTGTATTAGGCCGCCCACTTTTGTATAGTTATCCATGTAAGAGACCATTTGGTAGATATAAAACTATAAACAAAGTTTATGGAGTTATCTAAGAAAATATTTGAATAATTAGACTAAAACTAATAAAAAGTCTCAGCGTTTTACTGAAAATGATTTAACACAAATAATGGGTTTTATGTATATTTTTTACACCTTATATTACAAAAGTTTAGACATTTCACTGGCATTTTATAACGTATATTCTTGTAATAAATAAAATGGGTTATTTCGTAACTGTAAATTAAAAAGATCCTATTCTTAAACCCCTTATAGGGACAACTCTAAAAATAAATTTATCCAATAGTACCTGGTAAGAATCTAAACATAATAGAATTACTCCTAGAAACTAATGTATTTAATTTAAATTTATATAGAGTGCTACATAGAGTAGGTGTCAATCAGACTGTTATCTTAAGCTGTAAAAATAAACAAATTATGAAATACACAATGTTGAATTTACCACATTTTAACAAAATAGTACAAAGGGAAACCTATCTTATGACTTTTAAATGACGCCATATTGAAAGTTATGTTACAGATAACAAATTATAAAAGGTATTAGGTTTATTATGACATTTATACGACGTTGTATACACGTCATTAGGCTCATATTATATAATTGATCGGTATACGTCATGAAGACGTTATTTATTGTCATCATATCAAATCATTTAACGTTATGTTCTGAAGTCACTGGGGTGTGACTTTTGCTTGTAATCTGGATGTCATATTAATGTTATCCTTAAGGTAAACACTTCTTAAAGAAGACAAACACTAACGTTTTTTTAGACGTGGCCGTGATTGCTAGGACAATAATAATATTTTTGGACAACCGAGTGAAAAATGCAACTTTACACTTCCAAAAGAAAGCACAAAGTTGCACTTTTCCGTGGAGCGAGTTTTTTTACTTTGTCGCTCGCCGAGCGACAAAGTAAACGCTTAGTTACCATGGAAACCATAATAAAGAAACGTCTAGTGTACCTGCGACTTTTGACACAAAAGTAAGCATTGAGGGTATTTGACAGATGTCGACAATTGTGTGACCAGCGCGTGATGTTAAGATCGTTCTCGTACAATAAAAATATATTTACGTAAAAATTCAATGGAAATCGATGAAATTAGTGAAATTTCGTGTACTCCACCGGAAATTGCGCAAACTGCAAAATCAGTCACTCTTAATTTACTGCCAGAGAAGTCGAGCAACAAGTATTAAAAATAATATGAACTTTTTAGTAAATGGTGCGAATCAAAAAGAACGAAGAACATATACATAGATATAAAGCATAAGATGACAGTACTTAAATAAATAATTAATAGGTACTAAAGCAATTTTTATTTTTTTTGCAGTAAATACCATTTTAATAAACATTTCTACAAAAACATGTGTAGCGCAAACTGATGCTCACGTTTTGAAATATGAACTGTCAAATTTGAGGTTATCAATAATTATTAATTTTTACCAAACATTTTTATAAAAACACCGGTTGTAGAAAAATCCTGTGTGTGATTCGAGCGCAAAGTGACATCGCCGCTCTCGCGAGATGGCCGCGCTCCGCTACGCGTCGCGCGTCAAACTTCTCGCTCAGAGCGACAATATATCACTTTGCGCTCTAATACACAAATAGCTATTTCAGTTCAATAAATTTGTGTTCACAGCAGTCAAATTATTTTATTTCTGCACCACAAAATTATTGAACTGGAAATATTTTTTTATTCTTTTTATTTTTAGCGACTAAAATTAATGTTTTGGCCATTAATAAAAATGCCAAAATGCGAAAATTTTGCACATATGTAATAATTACATGATATAGGAGTTACTTTACATATTCTCATATAAGAATAATTTTTATGTGTCGAACAATACTAAAATTTTAATAGCTCTAGTGAGTCTGAAGTAATAAAAGATAATTATAAAACTTTTTACTGTGAACATTGTTTGCTATATACCCTTTTAATATTTAATTAAAGAGAGAGAGTTAAAATACGAATTTGTCAGTAAAAAAGGGCAGCATTTTACGCGGTTTGTAAAAACTAAATTAGTGATTTAAACCCAGAGAAACACAATATGAATTCCTCAACTAAAAACTGTACCCTCCAAAGGTTCATAGAAATCACAGTGTCTCGTGGGTAGAAGGGTTAATGCCTGCTTTTCACATTTCAGCTGCACTGAGAACAAATAAATTTTTTTATGTAACGTTATGTCGGTTGTATAGATCTGTCTATTCGTTTGAAAAATTTGGATTTCATCATTCATATTTAGATGATACACATTTTATATACATAGGTATTCTGCTTGTTGGTTGCCTAAAAATATTCATATAAAAGAAAATCGTTGATTTACACTACAAGGTGGGAAATAACTGAATAATAACTGTCACTCAGCAAATATTGCCTATATAAAAATGAAACCTGAAAATAAGTTGCTTAATTAATTATAGCACGTAATATGTATATGTGAGTTCAGTGAGCTTCCTTATATAATATTCGTTAATCTTTAGGAAAGTTCGGAACAAACGAAATGGTCTGTACTTGCTCGGGTAGTCATCCTGTTCCCTCACCACAAGCTATCCCAAATTCCCAAGTAATCTTAGTGACACCTTTCTTAGGATCAATTGTGTCGCCAACTAGGTATCCTGATTTAATGTAATTAGACTTTTTCCTATGGGAACATTTGAAAGTTTATAAAACATATCCAACTAGCAAGCACTGAAGAACAGAATAGCCCAAGAGTGCATATCATTTCGTCCAGAGATTTTTTGTAGGATTGGATAGGATTGCGTAAACAGATTTTATCATGCCGACCTAATAATAACTTAGTAATAATTTTGGATGTTACGGAACCCCAAAACGACCACAAGGTAAGATATTTTGTCATATATCTATGAACGTATTTACACGGTGACAGATGACCTAGCCACAATCCGAGAATTGACGTCATTTATCGCTACGTCTCGATCTCTAATAATAACTCAAATACTACTTAGATGATTTCAATTTTATTTGCACCAATTTCAATGAACGTTAATTTAGTGTATGATAGTTGTATAACAAATGTTTGAAAGAGAGAGTGAGATGTATTTTGATAATAATAACATAACGAATGCACCCGTCATAAAATGTAAGAACATGTAAATCAAACTCTGAGAGAAATATTAGAAATTATTTAGTCACACTAGGTACATTTTTAATTTAAATTATGTATTTTATTGTTTCGTAAATTTATTAATGAAAGATACACATTATTATTAATATATTATGTTGTACTTATTTTGTTACATACATATGTTAACTTGTGTTCTTCTCAGCAAACACAGTACTTTTCAGGAGTACCCACGTTTTGAGTACCAACCTTTTCTAAAAATAAAATTATTTATCCTCCATTTCATGGAGGTAGACTCACATGCAACCAAGAATACTAGCTCGCTATGCGGATCGTAGGAACAACAGAGGAGTCGGTCGGCTTGATTAAGCAATAAACAATTCATGATATTTGTTGGCCGCCAGCTCCAGAGATCCGGAGAACAGTGTTTGTTTAGCTCGACTATTGCCAGCACCCCAAAATCGTTTATTAATTCACGGACGTAATCGTGGCTTTGAAAAACTGTGTACGCGCTGCAGTTTGGGATTTGAATTGGTGGATTTCTATGCAGCTTGTGAAATTTTGTGTATTGTAAAATTTGCCAAATGCAAATAGGTAAAATATAAATTCAGCCACAACAGGTTGAAAAAGAGATTGGTTTGTCTACAGTAAATACTGCCAGCAATTACCGCGAGCTGTTTCATTAGTGGAAGCAATGGGACAGAATTTTAGTGGGCAACATTTGCTAATTAAATAGCCTCCTAAAATTGTACTAACAACAGATATTTACTTTGTTTTTTCATCAAGAATATTAAGAACTTCATGAATGATTCCAATGAATATATATATATATATATATATATATATATATATATATATATATATATATATATATATATATATATATATATATATATATATATATATATATATATATATATATATATATATATATATATATATATATATATATATATATTGTCACGGTGTAGAATAAAATACAAAAAATTAAGATGTCATGGATATTGGAAATTAAGCTATAAATTTATTAGATGAATAGAGTAAATTTATTATTACAGTTAATTGATCAATCATAATACAAAATTATTTATTACGAATGATATGTTAAACTAGTTTATTAAAAGTTGTTAAATAATTATGTTGATATCCATAGAATTTAATGATAGATGATGAAATTTTGTTGTAAAGATAAAAATGGAGATTAATTAATTAGAAAGAAGTATAATAATAGTAAGAGTATAGTAAGAATATATAAATGGTATGTTCGCTTAAATAATAAAGAAGAGATGAATTTTGAGAAATTTTAAATATAAATTAAATTATATCAGTATTGATGAAAGGTTAAATGTTCACTAATTTAAATAAAGAAACTTATGTAATTACATTATTATGAAAGCAAATAGAAAATATTGGGGTGGGTAGTTTAAAAATTTGTATGGTAATAAATTTGAAATTTGTAGATCAATATAAAAGTCTTATTCAACTGAATAATCTTGTATTATTAATTTAAAAGTTTTAAGCAATATTGAACCGACTAACTGAGGATTAAGAGCAGCAATTTAAATGTAATATTTATGACAAATCAATAATAATAAAATCAAATTAAAAAAAATTATTATAGATTGTATATAAAATATTAAATTCAAAATTTTAAATTTGTATGCATATCATTATATTATTTTAACTTGTCGACGTTTCGCTAAATTTATGTAGAAGCTAATAAATTTAGCGAAACGTCGACAAGTTAAAAAAAAAAAAAATTTTGTTTAATTTTTATGATCCCATAACTCACCTAATAAATACCCTTTATATAAATATTAAGAACATTTTCCAAAGTGCCAGTAGAGATTTACATCAGCTATGCCCTGACCAGAGCTGACTATATTTCCTGTCTTTACAAATCTTTCAACAGTCGCTCTAAGCCCTTTTCCACCAAAATTCAATATTATCTCTTCCTCTTGCTTTCTTTTTTGTTCTCCTTTTTCCTTTCAAAATTCTTTGTCCAAAATGTAATCAACACAAATTCAACATTTTTATACAAAAATGTTTTCTATTTTCAACTAGAAACTAAGCTGTCCAGACTTAGCCACTCTTTTCGGACTTCCATTCAAAATAATTTTTGAGTTGTTAATTCACCTTCCAAAATACAATCAAAAGTTATCAGTGATTTGCGCCTATTTCTAACCTTGATTTCAAGTACTAAAACCCATTAATTTTTTAACTGATGTTCTTGTTCGTTCTGATTTTAACTTTTAGCCAAATTAACCATCGAATAGATCATGGCCTTGGCATCCCACCTTTTTGGTTTTTCTATTTGTTTTCACTCCTGCCGGATTCTGCCCACATCCAACTTCTCAATTTATACGATATTACTTGCACGTAGATGTTTCGCTGGCTCTGAGCGCGGACCCTTCGAGAGGCAGCATTTGTACACAAAATTATAAATAAAATTGTTTGTAACTGGCTCACTTCAGGGTTCGAGTTCGAATCCCAGCCAAGGAGCTGTGATTTTTTCAAACGCAGATATTAATCCGAGCATACTTGGGTAATGCCTAGGTGTCAATCGTCTCAAAATTTATAACTCATTTCGCACAAGATTTATTTAGTTATAAATGGGATATGGTACCTGTGGTGGTTATGTTTAAAAATGGTTAATCGAAACTAAAATGAAATACGTTTTTTATATTTTTTTCAAATTTCCTCGATGCATATATTTTTCCTTCCTGTATATAATACATCGTTGAAAAATATTTTTTGTCTGTCGAATTTTTAAATAAAGAAAATTTGTGATTAGTTCAAAACATTTCCACTTGAACGAAATTAAATTATAAAGACGTTTTTGATATTACGGCAAATTTGGGACGCTGTAAGCCGACAAACACAAAGCTAACAGGTAATTTATATTTTGTTGTATGAAAACAGCCAGAATACGTCAAGGCCTTTTAATGTATTTATAACGCTTAAATATGATCCCTGTAACTCCAAAAAGCGGAGTATCTTTTTTACTATGACCGCCAGAGGACTGGAAAAGCTTTGCTGGCAGATATTAGTATCATAAATAAATAACTACACCCAATATTATTTGGAACTATTAATGCTTAATTTTGATAGCTTAAAATGCTTTTATTAGGTCGGATGGAATTTAGAAGGGCAGATTTTATACAGGATTATTTCATCTTAACGTACAGCTTTTAAGAGCGTACTAAGGAATCAGAAATAAGAAAAAATGTTATATGCTTAAATTTCTCTAATTTATGCCTCCTTGACAGAGTATCTGATAGTTTAGTCTTGGTGTATGTGGTATGGGATGGGACCATTTATATTGGGAGGGAATGCTTATATAGTATACAATCATGTCATACCAGATGTTTATCTTGGGCAGTAGAACCTATGAGATGTCATAAATCCAAGATAGCTGTCACATTAATGACAGAGTTAAAGCTAGGTGATGTGTCACCATGCAAATATGTTATTGTATGTATGACAAAATATCTTACCTTGTGGTTATTTTGGCGAGGTCGGTAACATCCAAAGTTAATACGAACAGGGCTGAGTGTATTATTGAATGTAACACTAACACATACATGAGGAGCTTATTTTCAAAACGTAATTTCTGACAAAACGTTTATTGAATGAAGTATAGATGACATTTAAGTTTTAATGAACTCTTTTAAAAAAACCGTATATTTATTTTTTTTGCAAAATACAGTTTCTGTAAGTTAAAGTATATGATAAATTGAGGGGATATATATTTTAGTTATGGAAAATTATGCAATTACTCCAAAAAAGTGTTTTGCAGAAACTACGTTTTTTTTTTGAAAATAAGCTCCTCACGTGTGCACCCTCATATTTTTTTACATTTTTGAAATCTGTGTTCTTTTGTGATTTGAAATATATAGACATGATTTATCTTATCTTTTGCTGGTTTTTATTTATTGCAAATTGTATACTACCAGCATCTGCTAGGTTATCAGGTTAGCCATCGATGAAAAACACTTTATTTAACACTCATGCCTTACAGAATAATTTAGTAAATTCAAAAACCAAACTGAGTAATAGTTATTATTATAACTACCATTATATGTACTACACCAAATAAAATATTACCGGTTGAAGAGTTCTTGTTATTTTTTATAAAAAATGAACATATCATATCGGTCTGATAAAGTAAACGTTTTCACAAATTATATGACACATAAAACCACGCAGTTTGTTCAAATACTTTAGAATTCCTAAAGTTCGAATAGGGAACTTGCCTATAATTTTAAAAAAAAAAAAATAATACTGAAAAACATAGCGTAACGTGGTAATAAAACGTGTACTTCACAAAAAATAAGATTTCTAATTCCACGCGATCAGTATGAAGGATCTAAACAGCGATAAAATTGAAGTGGCCCGAAACGAGCTACTATTGACTGTGACGTCACACCATACAATATTCGGTAGTCGTCGCGCCGGGAAGCAACACAATCAGATGTTTACCAATTCCAATTCCAATTTAAAATCTTTATTCACAATTAAGTAGATTATTTACAACTTGTATGGGGTACAGAATAAGATTTATATTAATATATACATATATACAGAAAAAAGAAAACTAAAAATCAATTCATTCATCAAATACTTAAAAATAATAATACAAAACAAATTAACAAAGTACATATGTACAATATGGTGTTATTAGACTGTGGTTGATTTGTTAGTGACTGTTCTGATATAAATATTTAATTGTGTTTTATAGTACCGCTTATTGTAGTTGTAGAGATTTTTTATAAATGACTGATCAAGGTTTTTCAAAGGGCCAATCTGATAATTTGCCTAAAGTGGATATGTTTCTGGTGGCATCTTTTATACAAAATAGTGAAAGTTTTTCCTTGGAGAGGTCCATGGGTCAAGGCAGAGAAGTATGTATTTTTTTAGCTTTTAGTAATAATTTATAAACATAAAATAGTTATGACTGGATCACGGAATAAAAAGAAATAACTACAAAATGCTTAGTCGTAACTAAGCATTTTTTAGCAGACTTAGTCTTATGTTTGAAAGAATTTAGGGTAATTCTTTACAACAGCCACTTCTATATTTTTCGTGTTTTTTTTTGTACACACGCGTAAAGTGTCTCTATAGAAGACATTTGCTGCAAAGGAAATGTTGCGCAAATGTATAATTACCTATCGTAGGTATTTTCGTACTATGTTTTGGGGCAAGGGAAATAAGTGATTGTGTCGTGTTATCATTCACATAATAGATAAATGTAAGATTTGAATAGAATAAATTAAAGGGCAAGGGAAAGGTATTTGCAATATACTATATATACTACAGGGTAAACATTTTACTTTTCGCAGACAGTAGTGTTATTGAACTTTTATATAATTGTTGCACATTCTGTAGGATACTCTTCGCAGTTTTTTGAAAAGAATCTTGTGTTTGTCTTATAAACTTTA
The DNA here is from genome assembly GCA_029963845.1 of Rhamnusium bicolor. Classification (NCBI taxonomy): domain Eukaryota; kingdom Metazoa; phylum Arthropoda; class Insecta; order Coleoptera; family Cerambycidae; genus Rhamnusium; species Rhamnusium bicolor. Next base: position 50,707 of record JANEYF010002791.1, read on the forward strand.
TTCTTACAATACCTAATGTATTGACTACATATTTAAATTTTCTTCCGATGATGTCGACTGTATTGGCGAAACGCGTGGCAGTATATTTTATAGTATAAACTAAGATTCATTCTTACAATACCTAATATATTGATCACATATTTTAATTTTCAATTTTTTTCATCTCCCGATGATGCGGACTGCGTAGGCGAAATTTGTGGTAGCATATTTTACAGCATTTTGGTGTCTATAGAAAATTACTTGAATTTTAGTAGCACATTAAAAATTGCAACCCCTCTGTAGATTCATATTTTTAAATAAAATGTCCTATAACTTTTTTATTTACTATTTGATTTTTTTCAAAAACAATGGATTTCTTCCTCTAGCTAACACTAACTTATAGCCCAAATTTCAATTCGATCGGACTTTTCTTTCTTTAGTTATCGTGCGTGCTTACAAGAAACGTGACGGACGGACAGATAAACAGACGGACATTTTGAAAGTTGTTCAGAATTCGATGACGAACGAAATGATTTTTTCTCTGCGAGCGATATTAACGATTTTAGAAATGTCCCCGATCAAATGCAATATACTCTTCGTAATCGTATTTGCGAAGAGTATAATAATGTAAGTAGCTGTTTACTTTCGCACCAGAAAATTACCTTTACTTAGTATCACTAAATTACATTCTATCTACTAATCTTATTTTCTAACATTGTATACACATTCTTTCTTTAATCCTACCCTAACTAAAATTCAATAATTCCGAATTCGGAATATTTTATTGCCAGCCTGCGAAAAACTAGTAGATAGACATATAGTATTTAATAATGTACTTACATTAAAATGATCTTCACACACATGTAGAGACCTACTGCTCTGTGAAATGTCTTTTTCATTATTTCTTCTACACGCTTTTAGCCATTTTGATCGACGAATCTTATCTTCTGACAATATTATAAATATTTTATCTGGCACCTTTACTGTAGTATTCTTACACAACGGTACAATGCAATATTTAAAATAAGGAGTTTTTGTTTCCATTTTAAGTATACATTTAAAATAATTTTTCTGAAATCGGTATCGAGTGCTGGGATCGCCGTCGTCGCTTGTAAATAATTTACACACCATACAATTATTGTATGGTGTGATGTCACGACTACTCCCCGCGCTTTTGAACCTGTTTGAAACGGTTCCCTCGCGCGCGAAACTTTAATAATTTAATACAAATTTATTATTAGGAATTAAGGCGTCATATTTTGCATATCTTATTTTTTAGTATTGTAGAACATTTTTATGAAGTAAAAAATAAATGTGCAAGTTCCTTATGGTAAACGCATACTGTGCATATAGTCTGAACGTTATTTGTGACATTCTCTAAAATTTTCGTTTTCTTTCTTGGGACTTACTACCACATGAATAATTCTTCGTTATCTAAAAAATATAGAGCATGTTTATCCCATCGCTCTGTAGATTTTGGTACAACGTGGTTACCGATGTTAAAAGATGAATTGAACAAAATTAATATTGTACAATTTTTAAGTATCAGCAGTTCTATGGACGTATATATGGATATACATAAACAAATAATGTATGTGTCAAGTTTCACGCTTGACATTCTAAAAAAAAGTAAATATCTGAAAAAGGAAAGAGAATCGTTTTCCGAAACGTTAGGGATATTATTATTATTTTTGTGTCTCATATTACATCCTGTGAACAAAAACTAACTAACTATATTTTTTAGATAACGAGGAATTATTCGTGTGGTAGAAAAGTACTATATTTTATTCTACAAGTTTGTTTCTATTTTGCAATTTATTTTTATTCTGAAATGTCCACAATTTTCTTTAAGGATGTGCTCCAAAACAAGAAGTAGCTAGAAATTCTATGCTTGGTTAATTGCCACATTTTTTTATCTATAAACAAAATAACTTGCATGTCTTACAATGCAGCAACGTCATCGTTATCGATATACAACCTAAGCTTCAGATAAGTCTCAGATAAGCGGCGTTATAAACGTTTGTATGCACTTGGATTTGTTGTATAATTAGAGTTTAGATAAGTTTGTTATCAATTATTTTTTTGTTTTGATTTATAGTGCCATAGACTGGGATCTATTTTGAATTTATATACAATTTATGAGTAACTTAAGTACTTGTTGAGACAGAGTATCACATTTTGTATGCTGCTTAATAGCATAAATGGATTTATTGTTCCTGTTAATGTTATCTTTACAAAAAAATTAACAGCTTACTTGATCCGACACAAACTTAATTAATTTCGAATATAACTGTCTGTGGTAATCATTTATATTCATCCTACCATGTATTGGTTTGAAATTTAACATAAAATGTTTATGTGATGCTTGAAAATATTCATACTTTTAACCAAAACTACTCACAGGCTAATAACTAAAGCTGCAAATCGTTTCTGTGTATCATGGTTGTAGAGCACAGATGTACTTACTGTCGCCGGCATTCACCTTGACCGCGAAACTCTTTCTCTAGTCGAGTCTATTATTAGCTTTCGAGTTGTGTACACGTTAAGTCACTTGGGCGTATTGCATATTATTTTTGTGTTTTTATTTTATTTGTTGTACTGTATTGTTGATATTAATTTAATTATAAAGCATGGCAGACGTACGCATGGTGTAGAAAGCGGCCATTTGCTGACAAAGTGTATAAATTCATAGGTGAATTCCCGGATTTATTCTATGATGGTGCTAAAATAATTTGTAAAGTGTGCGAGAAAGATTTGATGTGCTGGGATAAGCGTGATTCTGGAGTTATCTCACGTAAATAGTGTACACCATAAAAACAAAAAAAATGGCGTGCCTTCGATAACACAGTTTATGTTTGATTTACTATTAATGCTGATTGCCTGTGATGTTCTGCTACACATACTCGATAAACAACCATTTCGAGAGTTCTGGGATAAATACAATGCCCAGGTGAAGTTCCCAAGTCGCACAACGTTATGTAACTATCTAACAACTGTACACGTAGACATGATAAATAAGATGAAATGTGAATTAAAAAATACACGGCTGTGGTTATCTGTTGATGAGACAACAGATTGTAAAAAAAATCTATTTTAAATGTTATAGTACGAGTACTGGACCCTCTTAAACCGACAGTTCCACTGTTGCTAGCTAGCAAAAGAATAAGTCAGTGTACTAGCGAAACAATTACCAGGGTGGTGCTGGAGACGTTAGAAAAATTTGAACTGTCAAAAAGTCATGTTGAGGTTTGTGACTGATGGTGCTGTGTCAATGCGTTCGGTAGGCCGTTCTTTGCAAGAACAAGGTTGTACGTTACTTTAGTACAAAGTATATGCTTTACATCTTGTGGCAGAAACTATTCGAAAAGGTTTTCCAGAGGTGGTTGCATTAATAACAAGTAAACAAAAGGGTTTCTTAAATCTCCTAAACGTCTCCGTGCATTACATAGCAAGTGTCCTGGTATTCCTGAACCACCACAGTCGATTTTTATACGTTGGGAACATGGTTGCAGGCAGCTTTTTATTATGCTGATTATTTCCAACAAATAAAAGCTGTGATACTACAATTCAATCCAGATGAGGCTGTAGCTATTAAGAAAAGTCCGAAGCTTTAAAAAAATATTGCGAAGAACTATAAACCATTACATGAAAGCATAAAAAAATTAGAAAACAGTGCGTTGTCGTTAGCGGAGTCGCTGCAAATAGTGGACGAAGTAAATCTATTGCTACACGCTATAGGTGACGCAACAAATGAGCGCGTTAAAGAAAAGTTCGCATGTGTGTTAAATAAAGACACCGGTTTTACCAAATTAAGACAAATATGTGATGGTGCAGCCCTCAGATCCGTTAAGTGCGTTCAAAAACTATTTTACGTATGCGTGTATTACATCAGTAGATGTCGAACGGTCATTTTCAAAATATAAGAATATATTTTCACCAAAGTGAACATCACCCATGGAGTCAACCATAGGAACATACCTGATGCTGCAAAATGGCTACACATCTTCTCCAGTTTGTGATAAGCAAGCTAGTTCATCAAGCTAGTTAAGAGGGTAAGTTTTAGATACATTGTTATAAATTGTAACAGTTGATTGTATCTCGTATTAGTTAATTTCGCGTAAGCCACTGTCCCACGGAACATTTTTGACAGCCCTACTAATAACTGTTTGGTTAACCTCTGGGATACAATGATTTTAAAAAATATATTTGTATGTCATACCAGATATTTTATCTTTTCTTCATCACTTATATAATAGATATTTTATCTTTTTCACCTCCCCTATATAACATAGGCCTATTTCCGCTACCAAAGATAATCACCGACATAAGGAGATAAGATCATCAGTGCTTGACTAAGCAGTGCCAATACAAATCTATAGATAGTTGCCGATTTTTTTTCCTAATTCTTTAATTCTTGAGGAGGTAACATGCCTCCTCAAGAATTCAAGAATTATGAAAAAAAATCGGCAATATCTATAGGTTTGTGTTGGCACTGCTTATAGACAAGCAACTAGTGAGCTATCCTAATGAGTCACTTTATCTTACTTCAATAGGTGCAAATTTTACCTAGAAGTACTTAAAGAACGGATGTAATAATCGCTTTCATTAAATCCTTTTAATACCTTAACTTCTACTGAAAGATGGAAATACCGTACTTATTAACTCGGTTAGTTTTATACACTAGTACAAACGAAGTTCCATACCCTAAGTAGTTTTACAGAAATCATTTAAATCTTGACAAGTAGGACGGTTCTTACAAAACAAATAATATAAAAATGGAAAGTCAGTATTTATTTTAATACTTTTAAATGTCTCCATGCTGTCTAGGTAGGCGTTGCTAAATGTTTGACATTTTTACTTATGACAAGGTTTATTATACCCTCCCTATTTATTTTACTTTCCTATTTTGTATAGATTTTTAAAATACTGAGATTGTAAAAAGGTTAGTAGTACAATTTAGTATTAAATATTGAAAATTCAGAATATGATACATATATACAGGGTGCCTGTTTTAAATGGACCACATAAAATATCTCCATTATTAATTATAACACAGAGTTTTCTTGAAAAGAAATGAAACCTGCTCATTTTTCGCAAACAACGAATTTTGAATCAAAGTCTGCTATTAAATCTGTGAGAAAAATACAAGATATAGTTTCAATCGCTTGTAATAATTCTTTTGTTTTGAGAGGTAGCAATATAGGTTTTGAACGAAAGTTCTAGGGAACAAGACTTTAATTGTTTCTAAACTTAAAACTTATAACTAAGACTTTCACTAACAAAAGAATCAGTGAACCTTAGTTTACTGATACCTTACGAATAATGAAAAAAAATTAAACTAAAGCATTGGATAAGTTTAGAAAATATTTTTGTGATGTGCGAACTAGTTACAATAATGCAGTGAGGAATAAAAAAAGTTTTTCTTAATTTTCACAATCAAAATTACGAAAATTCTAAAAAATTATGGTCCACCCTAAAATCCAACGCCATCGTTAAATGTGAACAAAACTTTTCGTCTGTTCCAGATAATTCTGTGACGAAAATCTTATTAGCAATTTTTTTATAAATTCTGTACCACGTGCAAATATATCTGATAATGATAACTACCTAACACAATTTGAGAACAATCAGTTTTTAGATACTAACTTTGCAATATGCGTCAGTAGAATTAATTCATAACTTAATTGTAAAGCAAAAACCGTATACGATTGGATGTGACGGTATTTCTGGAAAAATGCTTCAACTTAGCTTACCATATATAGCAGAACCCCTCACTTATATTATAAATTTTTTCTTTGAAACTGGAAGAGTCCCACTAATTTGAAAACAGGTATTAGTTAAGCCAATATCAAAACGAAGTAAATTAAATGCTATATCTGAACTTAGACCTATTAGTTTACTTTCGATACCCTCAAAAATAGCGGAAGTTATTATCCATGGACAATTGACAAAATACAATCTGGTTTTAGAAAACATCATGGAAACAATGATTATTGATGTGTTGATCTCGATTAATTATGATAAATTAACTTCTCTGACCTTGTTAGATATGTCAAAAGCATTTGATTCCCTGGACTCAGAACTGTTAGCAAAAAAGTTAAATTTTATGGAATAAAGAATAATATTTTAAAGTTGCTTACATATTATTTACGTAATAGCTTCCAATATACTTGTCCCGATACTTTAAATGGGAGAAAAATATCTAACCAACGCGATTAACTTCTGGAGTGCTTCAAGGCTCGATATTGAGGACTTTACTATTTAATATCTATACGGTAGATTTACCACATATTATAAAATATTGTTTCATTCATATGTATGCTGATAAAGTACAGCTTTATTTTGCTTTTAACCTCTTAGATTCTGAGGAGGCCCAAACCAAAATAAATTATAACTTGAAAGAAATGAGAAATTGGACGTTGCAAAATTCACTCATATTAAATCCAAATAAAAATAAAAATATAATCTTTGATACTGCTAATAAATAAAGAGTTCTTGCTAATTTTCAACTGTCAATCGACAATATAAATATCGAACGGCTGAAGTTAAACATTTAGGGCTTATTATTGATAAGAATTTTAATTTTACTTGTCACGTTTTCACGTTTGTAGAACATGTTTCTGTTCTTTTAAACTGATTTCATCTTTTAGAAATATATTTGATATTTAGGTAGGTTAATCCCATATGAGTAATTATTCATGATAAAACAAACAGAAAAATTCTCATAAAATTCCTTTTATTAATGTGACCGGTTTCGTGAACAAGTAATTACTTCACATCATCAGACACAGGAATTTTTATAAATAAGAAACCAGGGTAGTCAAATTAAAAAAAAAAAAAAAATCCTGTGTATGATGATGTGAAGTTCACTTGTTCACGAAACCGGTCACATTAATAAAAGGAATTTTATGAGAATTTTTCTGTTTGCTTTATCATATTTGATATTGAAACTAAACAGCTATTGTGTGAGTCTTTAGCATTGTCACACGTCAACTATTGTGATTATGTATATGCTTAAATCTATCAAAAATAAACAAATTACAATAAATTCATAATATTTGCACCAGATTTGTTACAATAGCTCAATTTATAATCATATTAGACCTCATATTAGAGAGTTAAAAATCTGAGGTATAAAATGATCATTTACATGCAATCTGTCCTAGGTATGATATATTTCGATCCTCCTTTTAGTCCTTTTCATATCTGTCTACTTATGTTTACAATAATCTACCCTTGCAGCTACACAATAGTTCAACACATGGATTATAAATTCAACTGAAAGCTCTGATTTTAAGCAATGACTTAATATTAATTTTAATTTAATTAAGAACATGTAAAAATTATATGCTTGGTTTTAAATGTTAAATGTTTAAATGTATTGTAGGTTAGTAGACTTTATAACAGTGTTTACTGTACTGCTGATTTTTTGTGTGTAATATTGTTTTTTATTTTACACAATAAAGATATATTATTATTATTAAATATTATTGTTTTCTTGCAGATTCTCATATTATGAAAATAATTCTGAATCAAATTAGCTTATATATGACACCATTCAATCGACATCTTTTCCTGTTCACTCGGATGTGGCATAAGCTTAAACTATGAAAATTTGTTCGTCACAAAAATCTATTTTAATTAATGAATTTTCTTTTTTTGCAAATGCACTGACTGACATTGTGGTAAATCATAATATCTTTTGAATAAGCAATAAAAGCGACACAGAAGTAGATTGTGATTAAGGTTCGTTCAAGATTGAAAATCATGTTTCAATAATTGCAATTATATACGGTTCTCTATTACATAAATAAATATTATATACAATAAGCAAGAGACAGAAAATCATTTAAAAGCGAAAAGCAAAACATTGACTGGTTTTCACTTATTTTAATACGTCTAAAGAAAATTCGCGATACCTCTCTGATTTCATCCTTATAGATAGGTACCTGCTTCATGCCACTTTTGTCCGTTTTAAGACATGACAGCCGAACACTATACTTAAAATTTTTAAATCAGATTAGCAAAGGTGAAGTTTCTAAATATGTCGTTAATGCAACTATTGTATTGATCTTAAACAGTTTTCTCTGAATTTTTACTTTAAAACCAAGTATAACCACTTGGTCATTTTCATACAAAAGTTTAAAGATTACAGTCAATTTTGAACAGGTGAATAAGCGAAAATTAGAAATTCTTTGAAGGTGTGAGCCTTTTAAAAGTCACTTAAGCAAAATAATAGTACAGATTTAACTGCATAATAGTAACAATAACAGTAAAGATTTAAGATTCTACATAAAGAACAAGTACAATAAATATTTTATAAAAAAAGTATATGTGTGTTGTTATTCTTCAAGAATGATCATCTAGGAATCTTTTTATTAATGTTAGAATTATTTATTTAAAGAAAAAAGTATCTATTACATAATATTTGATAGTTTTTTTGTGGGGATTTCGGTCAGGTATAACTAATTTTATTATTTTTTTCTAACGTTTCAGAAAAAAAGAATAAAATGAAAAAAAAAAAAGAATAAAAGTAAAAAAAAGAAAATTAGTTATACCTGACCGAAATCCCCACAAAAAAAAACTATCAGATATTATTTGATATTAACGATCAAGAAAAGAAAAATATATAAGTATCTATTACAGAATTCTTCAATAAAATTTATTGTCGAATTTAACCACCAATATCGTAAAAAGGGAGGGGCAAAAAATTTAAAAAAATAACACTATTAATCCTTCGTATTTTTTTTTTAAATAAATTTTATAACGTTTTGGCTTGAAATTTATTTCTTAGATGTTACATATTGATTATGATTCTTCCATAAAATTTATCTTCTATGGTGTCATGACATAGGATCTTTCTTATAATTATCCCTGGAATGTTGGCTGGATCATTTTTGCTCCTTCTTGGGTACTTTTAACACTCGCTGCGTCAGTTATAAGACACCGCTGAAATAAGCAAATACTAGTGTTGCTTTCAGCCATTTTGTGATTTTACTTTGTTTCATTTTATTTTATTTTCTTTCGTTTCGTTCCGTCTCGTTTCATTTCATTTCATTTCATTTCATTTCATTTCATTTCATTTCATTTCATTTCATTTCATATCATTTCATATCATTTCATATCATTTCATATCATTTCATATCATATCATATCGTATCATTTCATTTCATTTCGTTTCGTTTCGTTTCCTTTCGTTTCGTTTCGTTTCGTTTCGCTTCGTTTCGTTTCGTTTGTTTCGTTTCGTTTCGTTTCGTTTTTGTTTCGTTTCGTTTCTTTTCTTTTCGTTTCGTTTCGTTTCGTTTCGTTTCGTTTCGTTTCGTTTCGTTTCGTCGTTTCGTTTCGTTTGTTTCGTTTCGTTTCGTTTCATATCATTTCATTTCATTTTATTTTATTTTATTTTATTTTATTCTATTTTATTTTATTTTTATACACACATGCCCAACAAAATTTACATTGCAATTACAGGGCCGGAAATGGAGTACTAACATGATGTACGTATACATATATAACATATAAATCATATAAAATTAATATAAATTAAGATGATTAAGATAACAAAACAATCAGCTAACAAAATATTGACTTAATTTGACTTAATTTACCATTAAAAATTTTAACATCTTTTTCAATAACTTGATAATTACGTCACATAACGTATAATGGAGGAAACATTAGAATATTTGTATACGCATTTGGTAATTAAAATAAAGATATGTTTGGTCTAGTGGGTGCTCTAAAATTATTTTTTCCAGTAATTGTGACAGTCTATTATATTGTTTAAAAGTTTAAATAAAAGTATAATACTTTGCATGCGTCTACGTGGCTTCATAGAACTGTATGAGAAACAATTTAGCAACAATAGCTGATCATAACCCACAGAGGGATACACATGGTCAATTTTAAATGACAGAAATTTTAAAAACTTTCTTTGAATATCTTCAATATTATTAATATGGATATCGTAGCATGGGTCCCAAACCATATATGCTCCCTAAAAGACAGTTGAGAATCAAAAGTGACAACTAGATCTTTAAAATTGTCGCAAAGTTCCAGTGTAGTATTGTTAATATCGTAATCAAATTGTAACTTGTTTAGCTTCCTGGTAAACGAAACCATATTGCATTTACTGATATTTAGAGGCAATCAGTATTTGCTGCACCAGTTATTGAGTGTGTTTAAATCTGCCTGTAATTTATTACAGTCGATTATACTATCAATTTTATGGCAAATATTCAAGTCATCAGCATGTAAGAGAGAAGGACATTGAAGGCCAAATATGATATCATTTATGAATATGATAAATAATAAGGGGCTCAATATCGAACTCTGTGGAACATCCAATTGAGATATAAATTCCATAGATCTATGACCTTGGTATTGTACAAATTGATTTCTGTTACGAAGATAGAATTCAAAAAAATTAATTAAATCTAATTTAAAGTCCAAGGAATATTTTTTTTAATAAAATATCATGGTCTATTCTGTCGAAAATCTGTATAAATGACATCGACCTGTCCACCACCATATATGATTTCCGCTAAGCACTCTGTTATGCAAAGTAGGTTCGTAGTTGTGGAAAATATGCAAAAAAAAAACACTCAAAAACATATTTAACGGTGTAATTTAAACCAATATATCAAGAATATTGCATAGGTAGCTGTTTTCGATTGAATCAGAATCTACATAATTAATTTTAAATCTTAAAATATACAACAATTGATGTGTTTTTCTAATAACTCGCACTGACATTCATTATTTTCCTGTTAGATCTCGATACTTATTGTTTATTGAATATATTTGGGATATAATGAGATGATATGATAACTTAGATATCTTCCTAATTGATTTATTAAATTTAATGGCATTTCCGATTTTATAACGCATAGATAAAAAATGCTGAAATTTTCTATTTTAGTTCTCATTCTCATATCGATTACTGTCTAACTTGCAATAGTTGATTTTCTGCTAAGTGGTTCAATTGACCAAATTTAGTTGTACTTCCGTTCATTCCAGTAAAACAATCCACATGTACTTAAAACTAACTGTTTAACCAAACCATTAACAAAAACATTTTCGAACTTTTGCGTTGAAACGTCGAGCATCAAAGACTAGACATCTAATATAAAACGCATGTTCTCTCTGATGTGACATGGCTCCGGGCAATGACAAAAGCGAGGCATCTGTGATGTCCACCGAGGCGTCCGGCAAGATCCTTGCGATTTGATCCCGGTCCGAAAACCTTTCAGCTAATTAATGTCTTTCAGTAAAAGCAGGCTATAAGATTAGGAATGCTGCAGCTATTTATATCAAAGCCTTCCTCCATTGGTGTTCCCAAGAGAGAATTACAAGAAGGTGAGCAAAAGATAAAAATCGTGTAGGCGACAAGTAATCCGTATATAGAACCATCCCAAATAAACATAATTGCTATAATGGATTTAAAAGGAATGACCGCACGTTTTCTCACCAATAAGCAATCAAAATTTGTTAATATATAGTGGGGCAAATTTTTCTTCACTTGTTGATATACGAAAGCTACTATAACAGTTTTTAAATTTCCAAATTTTCACTACTAGTCGAACATACAAGCAGAAACTATTTGCCGTTTGGTTGATTTATAAAAAGGGAAGCATGTTTTAAATATGTCTAAAAATATTAGGTACTCTAGGACGTTGAATGAGTATTATGGTTAGTTGTCCATGACATATATAAATATGTATTATACAGGGTGTCTCATAAATCGTTTTCCAAACAAAAGGAGGCGATAGGGGACGTCATATACAATCAAAATAATCATATATGCTGTGTTGCAGTATGCCGATTTTCAGATAAAACACAGAACTGCAGAAATTTTTAATATGCTGATTCACTTTTCAATGGTATGTTTTTTTAAATAAGCTTCTTTCGTCTTATTTTTGAAGAAATAAAAAATTTAAAAAAAAATATTTTACTATTGTAATATGAAAGCAAAGTTCATAAAAACATTTTCACTAGAAAGACACGTCAGTTGTAGTACATAAAAAAACATATACCTAAACAACTAGTCAAATTTTTTTATGAAATTGTTCAAAGACAGAGTCGACATTTCTTAAAAAAGACGGAAAATGTGCTGTAACTTCTAAACGATTAACAATTGGATAATAACATAATATATGGTTACTTTGATTGTACATGACCTCCCTTATCGCTTCCTTTCGTTTGGACCACGACTTATGGGACATCCTGTATAAACAGTAAGTTCTACCTACATTGGTTAAATGAAGGCGGTAATGCTCTATTAAATTACAGTCGTAAAATATTTGGGTGTACTTAAATTAACAAAAATTAATTTTACCCCCTTTTTTTCTTCCCCTTTTTTTTTTTTTTCTTTTTTTTTTCCTTTTTTTTTTTTAACCCCCCTTTTGCCTCCCTTTTGCCCCCCTTTTAACGGACCGATCCAATTGAAACTTTTTCCCCTTCCCAAGAACCGGTAACAATCCCATATTTTTTTTGTTTTTTTTCCTTTCCCCCCTCCGGATCCCCCCCCCCCCCCCCCCCCTCCCCCCCCCGGGGGCGGGATTTTTTTTTTTTTAAGTTTTTTCCTGTTTTTCCGGGCGGGGGTTTGCCGGGGGGGGCAGTCCTCTTTCCCCCCCCAAACCCGGGGTCCCTTGGCGTGGGGTCCCACCCCCCCCCCCCAATAAAAAAAAATTTTTTTTTTTCAAATTTTTTTGTTTGTTCTTTTTTTTTTTTTTCCCCCCCAAAAAACAAACCCCCCCCCCCCCCCCACCCCCAAAAGCCCCCCCCCCCCCCCCCCCCTTTTTTTTTTTTTTTTTTTTTTTTTTTTTTTATAATTATTTTTATTCTTATTTTCAGAATTTTAAATTCCACAAATAAATATCTGGATTGTTGATTTTATATGTTTCTCTCGAAAACTGTATTCCGGCGCTTATGTGTTGAGGCTCTGATTTTATGTGGTCAAAGGAAAAATTTCCAGAATATTCTTATTCATTCTTATGATTTCCTACGATATATAAGATGTCTTTCCTTATTTTCATGAGGTGTTCTTTGATCACCTAATGCAGATGCCAGATGCTTAGTTTGATCTATTAAATTCGATAAGGATGTACTCATATTTTTGCCTTGAATGTGTTTTATGATATTTCTGTTCAAACGAAATTATTTCTGAAGTTGTTCTTGAAAAAATTATGAAAAGCCAATACTCAGGAAATCAGTTTCTCGCTTAGTAGATTTTTTTTGGAATATTTAATAATTAAAAATTATTTCTAAGGGTTTGATAAAATTAAATTAAGATTATGTTTAATTTTACTAAAACCATCTTCAACTTCATTTGTCGTAGTAGCGATTGATAGAGTCCATTGTGATTCCAGCATAGAATTGATATAACCCACTACACTGAAAGTTGCTTTTTTTTAATATATATGATTCAAATATCTATATATTTATTAATTATTTATAAGTGAATACCATTTTAAACTTGTTAGCCTTTCAAGAAATATGTATAAAGTTTCTGCATAATTTATAATTATTGTCACCAATTAAACAGCCAGTGAAATAATGTGCGCTCTTCTATTTCCGGACCGGAATTGTCATATTTCCTGTGTTTATGTTACTGTATTCTGGTGGTTGAAGACGTTTGTAGAAATAGAGAAAAATACATACATTTTTATGGTTGAAAACTCCGGCAATTACGCAATGTTTCTAGAGTATCCACATTCACTTCCCCAGCTTATTATTATTTATTTCAAATCAATAATGAGGGGCCTTTCTTCACAAAAAAAGTATTTCCTTTGTTTCAAAATTTCGAATTTAAAGAGCACAAGTATTAAATTCTACTCCTTTGTTTTTAAACATTAAAAAACAAAATAGACAAGGGAACTGCAATTGCTTGCCAACTTATTTGGTGTTAAAATAGAATCATTACCTACATTTAAAGTAAGTGCTATTGACTTTGTTCCAAAATCAAACGTCGATCTTTATCAGCGTAGTAAAGTGTATTTTTATTAAGCCAATTCATTCATTTCATAAAAATCGTTTTTGTCAAGGTTCCAAGTAAAGATTTTATTTGTGTCGTTTACAACGTGCCTGATTTCACGATAAAATATAAAATAATAATAAAATTATACTTACAGTTTCAATATACCTTAATGAAAAATAATGGGTACAAGATTTTAGGAGGCGTAGATATAAAAATGCATATTTTTCATAACAGAATATGGTTACGAAATGGAAGTATTGAAAGAAAATAGAAAGGTAAGCATATTTTTGGGTCAAAGATTCTTTTAAAATAATCAACATATGGATGATATAACGCAGTTTTACAAATTGTCCAAAGGGAAGTTTTAAATAAATTTCTGAACCAAGAATCCGTCTGAGGTTGAATATTTATACTGTGCTGTTACGAATTTTTGCCAAAATATTATCTTAGGGTCGAATGATTATTTTACTTTTATACCAGATTCAGGTTTTGGCAATCGTTACATAAAATCTCGATTTTATAAAATTATCCTTGCAATAAATTGATATATAACATACGCATCAGTACCATGGCCCTTAGATTTAAATGCGCAATGGATTTGGCATCTACTGTCTCTACCGCATACGGGCCACTTCTTTCTACGTGCCAATCCGGGGGCCCTCTACGATGCGTGACCTTGTACATATCAGTGCCACAACTATACTTAGCAATGTCACTAAATAAAAAAAGTATTGGTACCCGTAAATTTAAACTGACCCTGTATATTAACTTAACTTAGACAATATTCCTCTAGAACCACGAACCATTTATTTAATTAGGATAACCAATTATTTCAAATACACATACATTAAAGAAAAGATCAAGATCATTCATGGCACACCAAATAATAGTATTTCATATTTAATTTAATGGAAAAATTACTTACAAAAGGATATTAAGTAAATTTATCAGAAATTTGTGTGAGCAGTGTATAAAAGAAATTTTAATCAAGATGTATAATAGTCAAAAATATATGACGTATATAAGCAAAATAAGTAAAATATCTTGGATAAGAATATAAATTATACCCAAACGTGATCACGGATGGTTCACAGATTACTGATAATATTTGTTATAATTTATAGGTACCGGGTGTAACAGGATCATAGTGCACCCCCTTTTCTCCTTTAGTTTTGAAGATAATTGATTGAAATTTGGGATATCCCATATACATAATAAGCGGCACTTTTTGACATACAAGTGATTTTTTTTCACTTCCGGTTTCGCCGGATGTGACACTAACTTTCGGTTTTTAAATAGAACACCCTATATATTATTACAATTTTTGAATTGTGCATAATTTTCTAAATCCAACGATACAAAAAAGTGACATTTCAAATGTCAATTTTTTATAATATAATTTTTAGTTTTCCATTTAAGTGTACCATGATGGTTCCGATTTATTCTAAATGACCCGTGTAATGTTAGAAAAATCGAAATCCCATCAAAAATACTAAATTACGTGATTTATGAGCAAATGAAATTCATCAAAATGGTTTTTGGGGCCAAACTCAATTTTTCAAATGGTACCATATTGCTACTGTGGTACCATTTATTAGTACTGTTAATAAGGAATTTATTCATATGTCGTATGAAAATGTGCGATAAATTGTACGCCACTGGACTGTGTTGGACCGGTTAAAAGAAACCGGAAATTATGGGAAACGGCCGGGAAAATTCTGGAGCCCCCAACCCCGGGAAAAAAGATATAAAAAAAAAACCCCCGGGGGCCACAAAAATAAATTCAAACCCGAAGGGAAAAAGAAAAATAAAAAAAAAAAAAAAAATTTTTTGGTTTCGTTTTTTTTTAAATTTAAAAAAAAAAAAAATCTTTTTTTTTTAATTTTAAAAATAAAAAAAAAGGTGAGAAAAAATTCCCCCCCCCCCACACCACAACCCCCCCCGGGGAGGGGTTTTTGTGGGAAAAAAAAAAAAATACAAACAAGATTACAACTAAAAGAAAATAAGAAAATACAATTTTGTTCCAATTAAATGTTAAGTAACTAAGGTGGCTTTGAAAACAATAAAATATTTAGCTTGTCAAACATTTGTTGGTTTACCCACCGGTATTGTGTCTTTAAAAGCTGTTTAAAATTCTTGTTAATTGTGTTCAAAATGCCGCAAATTTATACAATAAATGAAAAAGTGGACATGTTAATTGTTTATGGGGAATATAGAAAAAATGCCATTCTGCTAGACACCTTTATGCCGAACGATATCCTGATAGACAATGTCCAGCGAGAAATTATTTTAATCGTCTTGAAGATTAGTTCCGAATTGAGCCCAACAATGATCCTGTAGAAAATATTATTCTTGACGAAGGAACGGAAATTGATGTTTTGGCTTGAGTAGAAGTTGATAAAACTGTTTTTTTAAGGAATTTGCCTTAAAAAACAGTCTTATCAACTTCTACTCGTCAAAATGAAATTTTCTACAGGGTTTGAATTGGAAATCAGTCACCAAACAGTAAGCCGAATTTTGCACAAATACCACTATAAATCTTTTAAATACCAATTGCACCAGTACTGTACGAAAATGATTACGACCTTAGGATATTGCAATTGGATTTTACAGAATAACGTGGAGCCAAACAATGATTTTTTGGGAATGATTTTATTTTCGGACGAGTCTAGGTTTACAAATTTGGGATTGATTAACCGACAAAATACAAAATATTGGTCACAAGAAAATCAAAATTTATTACGGGAGGGTAACTTTCAAGTGCGGTTAGGTTTCAATGTTTGGCTTGGAATAATCGGTAGTAGAATCATTGGTCAAATAATATTTGAAGGACCCCCTGACTGGTACCAGATACTTGGGATTTCTGCAAAATGAAATTGAGGACAGTTTAGCTGAATTACTTTTCCATTTACGACAGGGAATGTATTTCCAACAAGATGGCGCTCCTCCCCATAATTCAAGGATAGTTATTGATTACCTTCAGCGGAAATTCGGAGAAAACGTAATTTCGACGATGGGTCCTGTGAGATTGCCTCCAAGGTCACCTGATTTAACACCCCTTGATTTCTTTGTTTGGGGTCATTTAAAAGATATTGTCCCTGCAACCGTCGTTACAACCCGTGAAGACCTAGAGCTACGAGTAAGATGCGCAATTAAT
Source organism: Rhamnusium bicolor (assembly GCA_029963845.1). Classification (NCBI taxonomy): domain Eukaryota; kingdom Metazoa; phylum Arthropoda; class Insecta; order Coleoptera; family Cerambycidae; genus Rhamnusium; species Rhamnusium bicolor. The sequence continues at coordinate 67,818 of JANEYF010002791.1, forward strand.
AGCATAACGGCTCAGCAATTAGCGAACGTTCTTCGAGAAACAGCTATGCAAGTTCTTTTGTATTCCAAAGCCACCTTATATATAACAAGGTAATTAGAATAAAATTGTATTTTCTTATTTTCTTTTAGCTGTAATTTTGTTTGTATTTATCGCACATTTTAATACGACATATAAATAAATTCCTTATCTCATAGTACTAATAAATGGTACCACGGTATCAATATGGTTCCATTTGAAAAAAATTGAGTTTTTCCCCAAAAAAACATTTTGATGATCTTTATTTGCTCATAAATCACGTAATTTAGTATTTTTGATGGGATTTCGATTTTTCTAGCATTACACGGGTCATTTAGAATAAATCGGAACAGTCATGGCACACTTAAATGGAAATAAAAATTCAAAACTCCTCAACGACTGCGTCTGTGACTGTCCAGTTTTAATGAGATATGCAACCAGGTATTCAGAGAAAATAAAGTAGTGTTGCTAACCCTGCTTATTATTAAATTATTACATAAATTAGGACATTCGCTTAACGAGTAGATTTTAAATTCACCTTCGGCGACAATAAATTCAAACCGTCACAGTGCTTTGCAAAAATTGTATTTTGACCGCAATTATTATAAACTAAACAACTCCAACAAATTGTAGTACTTTCCCTTTCTCTTTCGCAAAAAAATCAAGTTTGATTTTATGAAATTTTTCGTATTTTTAAATTCATTCCTAAAGTGTTGTTAAATATATTTTGACACAATTTATCGATGACAGATTTTATCATCAACCACATGTATAGTAGCATTCTTTTCATTTATTAGTCCCAACATGTATTTCCTTCATCATTATCTCAATCTCCCCTCTTCTTAAAAGCAATGATTTCAAAGGCGCGCTCAAGAAAATTTAGCTTTGACACTTTGAATTGAATTTTCATTTTTCACTGACTGCCGCAACTTGCCATCATTTTATTTATATCTAGGAGTATTCTGTACGCAGCAAATTCTTGGTAGTATATAATGGTTTAAAAACTGGATTATTCAATATAGAACCGATAAAGGAACGGATTTAATTTCATAGATCCCAAGAGCATATTTATGGCTATAATTTTCGACTTAGATTTGTAAATGCAGTATTTAATATAAGAACTTAGGCTACAGTGCCCCGTCGCCACCATATGCGGGGATGCTAGGTCACCAACGGACTGGTTGTCCAGCGGGGGCAATATACATTGTTTTTTGATTTTAATTTAAATAAATTTGTTTTGAATTTGAATTTTAGTATACAGCAAAATAAAATGTATTTAATATTTACCTCAAACATATATCTCCAATACTTTACATTTGATAAATCTGATATTTTAGCGGTTTCATAATAGTGTAGTGTTCAACGTGGCGGAAGTTTTTAAGAACAGATGCCGAGAGATCTACAAAAAACATGAGTGAATTATATTACTTTTCAATACCTATTTTCATATGTTGTTAGAGGCTAAGGATGAAATTACAGAAAGTCGCCAGACTTGCAGATCTGCAGCTTTGCAGACCTGCAAATATGGTTGACTTGCAACTGCAAGATACTTGCAGTAATTTACATATTCCAAAAGACAACTGCAAATCCGCTATATTTACCTGGAATAATCCATTTTGTTGCCACTGGTTTGCAGATGCCAACTGTCAAATATGAAAAATTCTAACATTTCTAACCCTATTTTAATTTGAACTAGTGTCTGGAATGTATAAAAATTATTAAAATGAATGACATGGATAAAAAAAACACGAAGGCCTAATTTTACTTCACGTGAAGTAAATATATTAATCGATGAAGTCCTGCAAGAACCTGAATTGGGTAGAGGTAAGTGGAAGTTTGTTTTTATTCATTTATTTTTTTGTATTCTTTTGTAGGTGAATTAGGTGGAAAATATAAGACCACATTGGAATTACGAAAAAAGTGGGAGGAAATTGCCCAAAAGATAAATGCATCTGAGTGCTTCGATTGTACTGGCGACGAAGTTAAAAATAAATTAGATGACATGAAAACAAAAACCAGAAAAAAAGCAGCTGAACTAAAGCTACATATAGAGGCGGAGTGCCTCCAAAATCCTCACTTACACCTCTAGAGGAAAAGATATTGCAGATTGTGGGATTAATAACAGCACAATGGGCTTGATAAGGGTATAGATACTTTCAAAGAAAGCGCTTTAGTATGTACAGTAGCAGAGCAACCAACTGAAACCGTAACGGGCAAAAATAAGGAAAATGCTACACCAAAAAAAAAAAGGAAGTATCAGTAGTGCGCAAAAAGAAAATGAAACGTGAAAGGTAGTCACTAGTTACTAGAAATGTTATCACAAATCAGCAGAACATTTTAAAGGAAATGAAAACGACGAATTTTTTGCTAAGAAAACTCGTCATTTAAAAAAAACAAGAAATTGATTTCCCATTTAATTCAACTATGTACCTATCTAGAGTAGCCAGTATATTGTTCCTTTATGTCTGTGTAATAATATATTGTTACAACTATTATAAAAGTACAATACCTAGTTCCTAGTAGGTAGTTTTATGTGCGATGAATTTAAGTTGTGTTCATTATTATTTGTCAGTTATGTTAGCTATTGTCGATTGTAGGATTTTAAAAAAATAAACAACTAAGATCAAAATTTAAATTTATTTATTTAAATACAATTTCTTTTTTACAGTTGCATATTAGTCAGATATTATGCTAATACCATCTGTTATGCACTAACTGTTGGCGAATTGCTTCTCCCCTTCTGAAATTTATGTCTTCAACATTATCATTTACTTGTTCTGCATTTATATTCCCAACATCTTGAATGTCATATTCATTGTACTCCTCAGGAAAGTTGTGAGCTATTCTTATTTTGTGCGACATTACACAACAAATAATAATTTTAATTACTTTTCAGGGCTTATAAAGAAGATTGCCCCCAGAATCATGCAAAATCCTCTAAACTAACTTTAATATTCCAAATACACGTTCAATTAAATTTGGAGTGTCTGTGAGCAATATTGTATCTTTCTTCCATATCATTATTTGGATTCCTAAAAGGTGTTAGCAAACAGTGTTCTAAAGGATCATCCTTATCGCCAAGCAGCCATGAGTTACAAAGTAATTCGGCAGAGTGCAGAAATCTGCGGAGACCACAGTTATTATAAATAAAGGAATCGTGCACTTTTCCAGGGTATTGTGCTACCACATCTATAATTTTTCTATTGCTATCACAGACCTACATATAAAAGAATTAAAATAGTAAACAATAAATCTTTACGAATCTAGTTCTCTTCATTCTACGGATCAACTAATCATTTGAATGTTTAACGAATATCTCCCTTTTCGATTTAAATAGGCATTCCAATACTCATCATGTGATATTTCTCTTGAAAACCTCTTTTTGTGTGTTGAATGTCTTCTTCCGTTATAGGGAAGTTAATATACTCTCTGGCATACCGAACAAATGCGTCCAAAAAATTTGAAAACACTTTGCTCACTGCTACTTGTAGGTACTTACTTACTTGAATTCCTACAGGTAAGGCATTATGTCTTCTAGTGGGTCTAACTAAGACATTATTTAGTAAAAAGTATAATATCGCTAGTCATGGCTTTTGAAACACGAAAAAAGGCTTATATATATCTCATCATCCATATCAAATGCCAGAATTCTACGGTACATAGGAGGTCGTCTTCTGTGCCTAGGACGTCTAATCAACAGTAAGTAACCCAAATCCATATTTTTTTACCTTTAACACTTTCAGTTCATCACCCCCTCAAACTTTTTAGGTTAGTTCTTGATCAATCTACAAATTTGCAGCACGTTTCAACAGCCTGCAAAGTTGCAGACAACTTGCAGATGCAAAAAGTGAAATATATGTTCTGGAATACCAATCTTGCCACTTGCATCTGCAAACTGTTGTTGCAAACAATTGCAGCTGCATTGGGTAGTTGCAGACTTTCTGTAATTTCATCCTAAAACTCTAAAAGCCGCAACATTGTGGTCAACTTATTCTGCAATGAAAAGTACCCTCCAAGTTAAGTAATTATCAAAATATGGAAAGTGGCACGCATTCTCGAAACGCCAAAATGATGGATGACGCAAAATATCAAAGATTTTGAAGTAGATAATGTCATGAGGTTTTTCGGCTGATATCTCTTATGATTCCTCAATAATGAGGGTCGCATTGAAAACCAATAAAATGTGCATGTCGAAATGAGAAGATACGCATATTGAATGCTGACGACATTAAAAATATCCATATTGGTTGTAATATTGGATGATACGAAGACAAAGAAGAAACATATATTCTTGGTTAATTCAGCAGTGGCTGGCATTAATGAAATTGGATTATTTTGAAAATATTTCAGTTTACGACCAAAATATGTTATTCTGCAGGAACGGTAAATACTTCGTGCAACCAACCATTAGAAATTAATAGCATTGCCAGTATGCAGAAAAACAGTTGGTAAATTCCAGCAGTTACTCGGAATATTGTTTAAGCAGAACATTTGCTACTTTATTTGCAAACAGTGGAATTTAAATTCAGATGCTGAAAAGGTATAAAGAATGGCTAAATTCAAAAATGTTTGACAGCGCGGCTATGTTTGTATTTTACTTTAGCCTTGTTGCTATCACAGTACTTTCACAGTTTCTTCAGTTTAACTGTACTTTAATCACATTGATACATTGTGATTATGTTGTAATCGAGTTGCCATGGCAACCCGTGCAAAATGAAAATGCGTATACAATGTACTATATTTATTAATCAATAACACGCATTTAATAAGCAGATTTCTTAGTAATCGTAGAAAAACAACATTTAGTGCATAATAACAAAAGTTTTATTAGTGTATCGTCTATCACATCCTATAGTAATAAGTAAGTCCTTGATCCCTTGTAATATAGTTAATAACAAATACATAGTGTGAAAGAGCCAAATGGAATAAATTCAGTATCTCAATTATTGTGCATATTTATAAAAAATCCCGAGAAACCGATTTTGAATTCGAAAATGACATCCTGTAACGTAAAAAATTTCATCCCTAAATTTAATCCCCTTAGAGTGGCAGTTGCAACCCCTTAATTTTAGATGGGAAGTAGGGGCTTATGATACCAACAGTTTTTTGATTCTCTATTCAAAGATACTAGGTTTTAATATGTATTGCAAAAATTAACGGTTTGCTGCCCGAAATTCGCCACAACAAACGAAAAGCATAAACTTACAGCCTTTTGTTCTTGCAGACTAGCAAAAAAAAATTTGTGTTCTTTTTCAATATTGTCAACTAAATAGAAGTCATAAATACTTATCAAAATTCTTCATAGCTGGCATTGCCAGTTTATAGAAAACGCCGTAGCTACTTGTTATTTGATTGACAGCATTGAATAGTTGTCAGTGTTTTGCGTATTGTTTGAGTTTTACTAACTGCAATTCCTAAACATGGTTTATTTAAAAAAAATGCATAAAATAACAATTATACAGATGGTTGGTTACGGAGATAGAATGCGATCACAGGCCGAGGTTGCTCGCCTATTTCAAGAAAAATTTCCTGATTTGCCGCCTATATCCCAAAGTACAATTAGCAAAATTGAAAAGCAGTTTCTCGAAAATGGACATGTATGACAGATAAAAATTTCCTTTGATACCAAATTAGATCTGCTTGAGTTTGAAGAGAACCCACATAGTTTAAGTCGGCAAGCAGTTTCAGCATTGAATGTTTTCCATTCCTCGATTATTCGTCTATTAAAAAAAAATAAAATGCATCCCAATAAATTGACGCCAACTCAGCAGCTTAGTGAAGACGATTTTGATAGAAGAACGTATTTTTCTGAGCAAATAATACAAATGTTAGATAATAATGTTATCCAACTAGAAAATGTTATGTTTTCTGATGAGTTCACTTTTTACTCTTCAGGGCCATGTTAATCGTCAAAACTGTCGCTACTGGGCTAATGAAAATCCTCACTGGATGAGAGAATTACATACGCAAAATCCTGAAAAGATTAATGGTTGGGGAGGGGGATAATTGGAGACCATGTCATTGGTCCCTTTTTCATTGATGGCAATTTGAATGGAGATAATTATTTAGCTCTGCTCCAAAATAATGTCGTACTAACTTTGGCAAATTTATATCCTGCTCAAGCAAAACCACAAATTCCAGCCGATGTGATATGGTTCCAGCAGGATGGAGCACCACGACATTACCGAATCAATGTCCGGCAATAACTCGACGTAACATTTCAAAATCGGAGGATAGGGAGGCGAGGATCGCTAGAATGGTCAGCATGTTCTCTTGATCTTACACCCTTAGATTTCTTTCTATGGGAATGTGTAAAAAGTATGATATACAAAACTAAGCCAAGCTGACTTAAGAAGAGAAATAACGGTTCCAGGCGGTCACGCCTCAGATGTTGGAAGACGTTAGAAGACATTTTTATTTAAGATTAGGATGTTGCCAAGATGTTCAAGAAACTCATTTTGAACATCTCCTACGTTGAAATTAAGTTTTTTTTTAAGTTTTCTGTAGCAAATTTCGTCAAACAGATGAATTTATTTTTTTACTGTTAATTTTTGCAATAAATATTAAAACCATAGCATTTTTGAATAGAGAATGAAAAGACCTTCCAAATGAGGTATCACAAGCCCCTACTTCCCATTTAAAAATTTAGGGGGTTGCAATTGCTACTCGAAGGGAGTTAAATTTAGAGATGAAATTTTTACGTTGCAGGATGACATTTTCGAATTCATAATGGACGTATCTCGGGATTTTTTATAAATATGCACAATAATTGAGATACTGAATTTATTCCATTTGGCTGTTCCACACTGTATGTACCGCTCCTACACAAATTTGATTCACACAATCTACATTCCGAATGTCCCATCAGTCTGCACGCAATAATTTATAAACACCATGTTCGGATATCGATTTAATCAGATATACCGGATATACTAAATTACTAATAAACATCGAGTATATTAGATTCACACAATATGACAACGAAGTAAGCAATAAAGAACAAGTTAACAGAAAGATTCAAGTCATAGTTTTTAATGGATATTTGTCAATATATTTGTTTGTCTTCATCTCCATATATTCAAGGTGGGGAAAAATAATTGAATAAAAATTGTAACATGATTATATCAGAAAATTATTTGACTACAAGTTATTTGTCTGATTATAATGCACATTTATGCTACCTAGAGGTTTTGGGATATCATTTTTTTAATGGCAACCAACATTTATTGACATTTTGAAAATGAGAATTATTTTATTTACGGATGAATGGATTTCTTGTACTGGAAAATTTTTCAAAACAAATTCAAAATTATGTAAGTATGTTTTAATAGAGTATAAATAAAATTGTTTATCTATTCTATTAATTTTCTGGACTGTTTTTTTTTAAGAAAAGATATGAATGCAGTGAATAAAGGAAAAAATAGAGGCAAATTTAAATAATAACACGTTCCTCTATACTAATCCTGAATAGTGTCGTCTTGCATTCCTACTAGGTCAGAATTATGTTTAATTTTAGGTTTATTAAAATTTAAAGTGTATTTGGCTGCATGGACTAAAAAAAAGCACGAAGTTATCTTCAATTTGAACTTCGACCTACTTACTTGGACATGCAACTAAAATTTTAGTTAAATATTCAAAATTCCCTGATTAAATAAAAATCGGAGGACATAATTTTAATTTTGATAGGATACGGAGACAGGAAAAGGACATAAGAAGAGGTTTGCACTTTGTTTAACTAGACTTCAAAATATTCATTAGTATTTTCAGAATAATTTAACGAGATTTATCAACCAATTTTTGTCCGTATTTTTCACTTTTATTTTTCTATTTAACTTACGTTAAATAAATTTGTACCGTAGAACAAGGAGTTCATTTTGTGTTTCAGTATCATTTCTGAAACGCTAGCAATTAATCAATCCTAGGCCACAATTTAAACTATTTCGTTTGTGAAACAAATAAAGCAACAAAAATAAATATGCTGTATCACTATCGCCTTCATGTTTTCCTATTTATTGCTTTGGGGATTCTCTATTTTACTATCCATGCCATGTGGTTATTGAGGTCAACGATCGGTATAAATCAAAAACCTCATAAAATTTATTAGTGCAAGTTACCGAAATATTGGACGGTACACCGCAAATTGGTCGGATTAAATTATTTTATAACCGGCGTTTATAGTCACGTTTAAGTTAACTTTATTACCGCTTTCAACAAGCTAGGAAACCAACGATCGTATGGAACTTTAATAGTGGGTATAATCTTGTTATCGTATTATTTTATTAATGAATTCTATTCTAAGATTTTTCTTTTCAAATTAAACATTCTGTTTTCAATAACAATAGTAGAAATATTAAAAGCAAATGGTATATAGTTAAAAGGATACGTAGTATAAAAACAATAATAAAAATAAATAAATTATATTTACCAACAAAAAGAATCTAACTGAATAATGTCTCGTGGTTGAGTGATAAGGATACTTGCCTCTTAATGTGTCAAAGTTACGTCACCGGCCGCATGGATGTCGGGTTGACTCCGAGTGCGAATGTCCAGCAAAGAGCTGTCTTTGTATCATAAAAAAAAAGTGTTTTGAATTAAATTGAGTTTACACTTGACCCTGATTCTGGGGTCTCGGTTTTGGTTCCTTGCTGAGGAGCTGGTATTTTATTGATATCAAGAATTAATCATAAGGTACTTGGGTATTGGTTTTGAGTCCATTGTATCAAAATATAGACCCCTTCCACACAAGGTTACTTTAGAGATGCAGGTATTATCTGTTGTATTTGACGTGTTTAGTGTTCAATATTTGTTTTTAAAAAAGAAAAAATTGTTTTTAAAAAGACAAAAAGAATATTTTGATCCTTGACGAAGACTTTATGTAGGAGACAAATCTTAAATAGAGGAACTGGTACAAAAATGGGCTACCGTTTTATTTTAGAGCTCTGAGCTTCGTATTTTTTTGCTAAAATTTTGCAAAAATCCGGCTATCGACATTTAATTTATTCCATAACAAAATGCTAAAGCGACTTTTCGAGTACTGAAAAAATATCTTTTTTAACAGCTAATAATTAAAACAGTGCAGTTCTATTAGTTTAATCCACTATTCTACAAATATGGGCTGGTATATAGATAGTGTTGGCCCTAACTGCATAAAATGAAAGCACCAGAAGTATAGAACTCAAAAATGGGCCAAAATAATGCAAAAGGAGTTTATTTGTAACAACAAATTCTTTAAAACCGAAAAAAGAAAACAAATTATAAATCCTTTTATCTTAAACCTAGCAACAAAAATCGCAAACATAGAAAGCAGAAAATAAACAGACCAAACTCTACTAAACCTTATTTTAAAATCTTTGGCAGAATCAGGAACAAAAATCGTACACATAATGTTCATTTTCAATTCTAGAACTGACTACATGAACAAATAAGATGCACATAAGTCACTGAATCCATTTTTCTCTCTAGCCTATATTTATAACTCTAAAACACGCCATATTGAAAATAAACTAAAAATATTCATAGGAATATAAATTTTTCTTGAATCAAGAAATAAACTAATTGTGAAACACAAAGGCCTTACAGCACGCAGTGGCCCGAATGCACAAGAAAGGGAAAAATTTAATCTAAGGAAGTTGTACATATTCACTTCAAACTAGCATGAAAAGTTTTATATATCTTTAATAAATTTAGTTATAATCTGATGTAATTAAATACATACAAACTTCGTACCTGCGCCAGAAAATTCAACTGTAACTAATGTTTTTTGCAATGCAGCAGTGGCGGTAAACATAAGCGCATACGTTTTACATTAAACTAGTACTAAGTACATGCAACCATTCATAGAAGGCGACGCGTACAACTGAAATACTGCAATAGCCTTTAATAAGTGTCTAGCCCATATTTATATCAGTTCCTATACTATTGAGTATATTATACCTAATGTATTTATAATCGGTACAAATATATATTTAAATATAAGAAAATCTAAAAACTTTTCCTGTAAGGAAGCATTAAAACAATGATTTTCTTCCTGCACATGCGCAATTATGGACTGACTTTTTACGACTTTTGAATGTTAAGGTTTTGTTTTGTCTGTCTTGAGGTTAAGAATTTTGCGTTTCAAAATATAAGTTTAAAAAATGAAAATGTATACCAAATTATATTGATATAGTAGAAAACACGATGTAACTTTTTTGACCGACCTGTTTAAATCTTTGTGAAATTACTTCAGTAGACAATACTTAGTTCTGTATATTATTGTTTATTGAACAGTTAAATAACATTTTATAATACATGTTACATCAAAATCAATCAAAACAACTACATCTTGTAGCTTATACTAAAGGATTGATTACAAGATTCATGGATAAATTATTAAATTCAAAAAATCGCCAACCGTCGAATAATATCTACTTATTAAAGGATTTTCTTTTTTATTGCTTTTAAGAGAAAAATGGAGCTTATAAGATTTTCAAATTCCAATTATTTTGTGTACCTGCGAGTCTGTGTTTTAGAATAGGACTTGCTTTCCTATTTTCGATTTTTTATATTTTTCGTAAATTTGTAATTTTTTTTATAAAGGTGCAGAAAAGTTAAAACATTTAGAACAGCAAATGTCTTCTTTTAACCAATCGTTATTAATTTAATATTCCTTAGTTCAATTGAGATTAATACTGAAAAAAAGGAATTCTATAATTATATATTTTGTTCAATTTGCAGAGAAATAGAACAGTATTTTTCCTTTAGTTCGGATGGAGGTATCGGTTTCTAATGACGGCTTTTATGCAGATGCAATATTATATTGTAAACATCTACTAAAACACTCCTAAACAACAGAAAAACAAAAATTTATACAACATAGTAAAGTGAATATTATTCAATTTTAAAATGTTCATACGTAAACTAGTTTTATCGAAAAACGTTTAACAAAAAAACAAAAGTTATATTTTTACACTAGCCAAATTGTGGGGAGACGCTACACTACATTTTTCCTTGTTAAGGGCTATTCAGTTGCAGAGGTTTCATCCCCATATCTAATGCCCTACTGGTTCATACATTTTTGTTTATAGATATAATGATTAAGAATACTTAGAATTAAGCGAATTATACTTAAATCTACTAATGCTTTTCATTTATGCCATGGCCCTCAAATATGGGGACCGTAGGTGAAGACCCTACTACGGAAGTCACAGGGTTTGGTACAGCTAGGTTCTTCAAGGTTGTTTACATCTGACGGCATATTAGAAACAAAGTTGGTGAAATGTAAGATTTAATATATTTTACTGGACTATTGTAAAAAAATATGTATTAAATTGGAATAGTATATTCAATTACATTAAAGAATTATTTGTAATATTGATACGACAATATAAAAATTTGTCAATCAGAATATTATATAGTTTATTATCCTAAGTATAAAAAATTATAACTAATTTGAATGTACACACAATGAAGTATTTAATAGAGCTAAAGTTAAAAGTACCAGCAATAAAATTGTTCAGCTTTTTACATTTGATAAAGCTTGCTTTATCCCCTTGGTAACCAGTTATCAGACATTGCATGTAACTATTTTTAACGGAACATAAAAACCAAAAAAAGATATTAGTGAGCTAACTAATGGAATTAAGAAGTTCTTGATCGATTAAACCATTCTAAGCAGATTAACAAAAAGTCAGACTTTGGTTGAAGCAGAATAGACAAGCTGGAACGATCGCTAGTTACTCTGGTTTAAGGGCGGACCAAGATAGACTTTAATTCAGTAATCTGAAGGCAAAAAGTGCTCCGCCGACATCTTACATGCAATTTAAACATCTCAATCCCTGATCAGTGTTGAATCTCTTGATGGATTGCACAATCGAGGACAAGCTTATCATTCGGCGATCTCCCATTTGCACGATATTACATCAAGACGTACGTGTGTTATCTAAACTTGGGGAGAAGGCCGTAAGTGTTTTTGCACTGGGACAAATTCAGTTTGAGAAAAGAAGTGGTGTTAGTTGGATCCTACGTTTTGATTGAGCGATGGTATTTTTAGATTGGAAAGCCGTTTGCAGGATCTGAATCGATGCGAAATAATTAAGTCCATCGTAATTGCGCTTTTTGCCAACTCTTCAAGTAGTTTAAGTTTTGTTTTCTTTATCCTTTTTCATGGTATGTAATTACTGATATTAATTAGTGACTGAAACGGTGACTGCTAAAACAATATTTTCTTGAATAATATACGTAACTGATGTATTTAGGATGATTACATAAACAAATAATGAGAAACAATTTTCAATTTAAAGAATAAGGATATACAGGGTGTCTCATATTTAAAGTCATATAGTGCTAAGGTAGATAGTGCACACTTAGCTGAGTTCAAAGCATCTCCAAACTTACCCTTGAATGTTTACCGTTTTTTAGATAGAGGGTGTTCTATGACTTTTGGCTAGAACTGTAATGGGCCATATTTCTAGTAAATATTTGGATAAAATTTGGTACAAATAGTCAATCAAAATTACTTTGGAAAAAAAGGACCAGGCCCAATAATGTTGCACTCAGTGTCGAAATATCGCCCTACGAATGATTTTTTGGTAATTGTTAGTAAACATTTAAAAAGTCAGTGGACCAGTGTATAAAATAATGTCATAATATTTGATAGCAAGTTTAAAGTTATTCTCCAATAATTTTTTTAAAATATTGATGGACAAAATTGTTATTCTTCAAATAAAGCAATCAACTAGCTAACGTCACTATTTTATTAATTTTACTTAAATACCATACACTAATTAAGCTTCTTAATTCTTTTTTGACAAGAAATACACATTTATTGAAGAATGAATGGTTCTCGCAGGGCCCGCTTAAAATTCCATGATTAAATACATTTTATTTAAATTTGTTATTCACATTATATAAATCATTTTTGAAATACAATAATAAGAGACTAAAAAGTTAATATTGATAAGAAGCTTTTATAAGTTTCTTTATTTAAAATCCAATTCAAAATGAAAAAAAAAAATTACAAGCCTCATTACAATTAATTCAAAATGGAAAAAAAAAATAATATTAGTAATAAGGCTTGTAATAACAAGCACAGTTAAAATTAGTTATTAAATACATAAAAATGATATTAAAATTATAATATACAAAAACAGAACCGGAGGTTCGACCCTCCACCGGGCTCCCCCCCCCGCCTGCACAGGCAGCGGCTTCCTGGATGTCTGTTAAGTAGACGTTAGATGAGTTTATCTCCAATGCCGGACCGATAGTGTGTAATTACGATGAAATGAAAAGCATCATATTAAAACATTAAATATGAAGACTGGCAAACTTTATTTTTATAAAACAAAATCAAAATGTATCTTATTAAGCAACTAACTGACCACAATTACAACAAAAAAAAAAAGGAATTAATTAACAGAGCGATTATATTAAAAAAAACCAAAATAACCCTCAATGGTAATATATTTTTTATAACGTTTTGAAAGGACTTTCACTGTTCTCTCAACCAGTTTCGGGTTATTTCTAATGTTATCACATACATCAATATCTTTTCTAATAACTGTTCCCGCGTATCGAACACTTCGTTGTACAACTTTAACTTGAGGTTTCCCCATAAAAGTAGTCAAGAGGTGTAAGATCAGGAGACATCGGTGGCCAGTTAATCGGAACTCTTCGATCGATCTATCTGTTGGGTCTTGGTGATTTAGAAGATCACTGACTGGTACAGAAACATAGAGTCCAACACCATCATTCTGACACAACATGCTCCTTAGTATCCAGGCTTTAAACAATTTTCTTTATCGTGCCCTTCCATATTTTCTGCATTTAATCCTCAATCTTCTGTTTAATATCCATTTTGCGACATACACTAACAAAATTATAATTGTCATATACCTTTCCATATCTTTTCTTACTCCAAAACGTAAGTCATAAATAACCGTACTTGCATATGATATCTGGCTACAAACTAATTCTAATCCGATATACAGGGTGTCTTACCAGGAACTGCATCGATCGATAAAGGGAAAAGTACGCACCAAAAATTTTTGAAAATTTAGCGAAGTACTAATGACAATATGGTCAATCTAACTAAAATAATTACAAGCATTCTGGCACTTCCGGAAGTCGATACCAACTTGCTTAGTTTAAATGGAAAACCCTATATATTTTAGGGTTTTCGAAAATCAGTAATATCAGTCATTCTCTTATGTCAAAAAATGCCACCGCGTTTAAATTACAGCCACGAGGACTTTTTGAATTTGTTTATTATTTATGGAGAATGTGATAAAGTAATATCAAGAACTTGTAGTACATTTGTCACTAGATATCCACAAAAACGGAAAATAACACTAAACACTGTAGCATGCCTATTAATTGGATTGAAGACACTTTGCTAATATAAAATCCACTAAAAATATGATCCACTTTAATTTAATAATTGTTCAGAAGTCCGCCCTCGAACCTCCACAAATTTTTCACAACTTCGGATTAGTTCTTCATGGGTAGATTTTCTAACTGATTCGTATAAGTTTTGAAATGCATTTCTTACTCTCTGCATGCAATCTTCAATAGTTGTTAATGGGCTCTCATAAACTTTATTTTTAATAGTTCCTCAAATAAAATAATCCAAAATTGATAAATTGGGCGAGCGAAGAGGCCATAAGAAAGGTCCATTATTGACGATCCATTGATCGTAAAAAAGTTTCTTGTAAAGAATTATTTATCAAATACGTGTTATGTGAAGGAGCACCGTCGTGCTGATAAAAAAATGTTTTTATGTTCGGCGAGAGGTAAATTTTCTAAATAGTTATTATTTAAATTTTGTAAAATATTTAGATCTTTCACCAAAAAAAAAAAAACAAAAACAAAAAAAATTAACTATACGTATTAGCAGAAGAAGAAATCTTTATAACTTACTGTTTAAATTTTCCTGATAAAATTCTAATGCCACCACTCTATCGTTTCTTATAGTACAGTAAACATTAAACTGCTAACTTTCTTGAACATTTCGCTCCCTGAACACATGAGAATTCGAGTCACTCCAAAAATGCGAATTGTGTTGATTAAAAAGTCCATTTTTGGTAAATTTGTCTTCATATGATCATATAATATTTCCCAAATAAGAATCGTCGCCTACAGACCTTATTAGAATAAATTCACCAAAAATATTCTCGTCTTAGGAAATCTGTTTCTTTTAATCGTTGAACCATTTGGAACGAAAATGAAAATCTATGTTTAAATAAGATTCAGTGAACTGAATCCTTGCATAGTCCCGATTCCAGAGCAGTTTGTCTTAATGACATCATTGGAAATGCATGAAAATATCCCAGAATTGCTATTTCTACGTTTTCGTCATTAACAATAGGCTTCCGCTTTTGTATTCTTGCCTTGACAGAGCCATAGTTTTTAAAATTATCCAGTATGCGTTTTACAGTGTTTGGTGACGGTTTCCGTTTTTGTGCATATCGAGTAGCAAATGTACTATAAGTTCTTGATATTACTTTATCACATTTTCCATAAATAATAAACAAATTCAAAAAGTCCTCGTGGGTGTAATTTAAACGTGGTGGCATTTTTTGACATAAGAGAATGACTGACATTACTGAATGTTTCTAATCATGGCTAATTTGATCAAATTTTACTAATAATTCTTGAATTTCTAAGAAAATCGCAAATATCTCAAAAAGTTGTAACTTAAACCGCACAATGCTTATATCAGAAAAAAGAAATTTAATTACACATAACTTGATGTAAGAAATACAGGATGTTCCATTTGACTTAAGCAAGTTTTCGCAGTTTAAAGTATACAAAATGTAACGTCAAAAATGAAACACTTGGTATACAATTATTGAATTTTTTTTAACTTGCAGAGCGTAGCTCACCTTATGGTCTTTCCGCGTACCAAAAAAGCAAATGAGTATCTTCTACACTAAGATAGTTATAAAGGTTATTATAAACCATTACACCTATCAAAATTTTTTTAAATGTCAAATATCTGAAACGGCTTGGTTTAGGCATATTTTACATGTTTAGACTCAGAATTTTATGCTCTTCAAAAATCCTAAAAATGTATGGGATATTCTATTTAAAATAAGCAAGTTAGTATCGACTTTTGGTATAACCGGAGGTGTCAGATGCTTGTAATTATTTTAGTTGGATTGACCACACTGCAATTCGTAATTCCCAAGTATTCAAAATTTTCTAGTGCGCACTTTTCCCTATATCGATCGATGCATTTCCTGGTGAGACACCCTGTATAGTACTGCGCCTGCATGCTTACTTTATTTTCGCTCTATTTATTGCTCAATTTCTTGTACAATTTTTTTAGACGTCTAAAACATACTTAAAATGCATAAATAAAATTTTAAAGTATTTCAACTACTATCATTCATAGACAGTTTCTATATATTTTTGTTATTTTATTGATAAAATATCGACAGATTTATAATACATGTTGTTTACTAAAAATCAAGGGAAATACATACGTCATTTTTACAATCACTTGGAAGGGTATTCATATGCTGATCGTAAGAAAATAAATTGTCCGTTTTGTATATATGTTTATGGTCAAAGTTATTGATGAGAAGAGATGACCTTAATGTGGAGTTGAAACTTCAATAGAATAGACTTACTATGTGTCTTGTGTAGAAAAATGGTTTGCCTTTTTGATAAAATTATGATTAATTTAACAGATTCAAAGGTCATGGGATCTACAAATAAACTTAAAGAAATTTGTATCATGTACGCCAAAAAATTAATAAACAATTAAAGACGGACGTGTTTCGAAACTATTGTTCCTTGTCAGCACACTGTTAGTTAAGGAGTAAGATATATCAGAAAAAATAAATACAACAAATAATAATTAATAGAAATTATAGTGTACATAGTACTCTATTAGCGCCTTTATCCAATAGGATAGGCATACAATATTTAAATAAAATTAATTTTAGAAATAATCACAAAAATGTTCACTTTGAAATAGACATGGAAATGTATAGTCCTTAATGAACAGATTAATGGTCCTTTGTTCTTCGTGTTAATTTATATTTTATAAAAGACAAACGTACTTTAAATTGTATTCAGGAAACATGGATTTCTTTACTCAGATCAGGCAGGATCAAAAGAACTGAAATTATTGTTTTAAAACAAATGCTAAATTATTTATGACACTCCAGTCTGAATTAATAATTTACTAATGTTTGCATGTTATGAAAATAATGTGTTTTACAAGAGCTAAAGGTCTTTACTTTTTAAAATAGGTCAAGTAAAAGAACACAAAGCAATATTTAAATATCTCAAAGCTTCCGTAAAGAGTGATCACGGTACCGTGAAATACATGCTACTGTATTTTAACTACGGAGGAAGAAAATAAACAGTTTTGGACGTCCATCATCTACGCCTGCATAATGCAAAAGGATATTTAAAACAAAGAATAGGAAAAGCAACATGAAAATTTTGCATATGCCAAATCAAATGTATCGTACAGGAAAATCCTTATATATTTATAAGATGGAAAAACTCATTTTGTTCTTGGGTTTGTCTATA
This sequence comes from Rhamnusium bicolor, assembly GCA_029963845.1. NCBI lineage: Eukaryota > Metazoa > Arthropoda > Insecta > Coleoptera > Cerambycidae > Rhamnusium > Rhamnusium bicolor. The sequence goes on from JANEYF010002791.1 coordinate 85,356, forward strand.
TATTATTATCTATAGGGAAAAGGGAAAAGGAAATTTAGCCTCAATCCTTTTATAGCTATTTCTCTGCATCCAGACTTAAACTCCTGTCTATATGTGATATCTCGATCTGGACAAATAAAACTGGCATTAGTTAACTTTTTTCATTATAAAGAAGCTTCATTATTTTATTGTAATAGGGAATGCTATTTTTACCAAAATGTTTTTGGAAAGTACATAAAAGATCCCAATGAAATATTGGTACACTATTTTACACTTTTGTTTTAAGAGTAAAGTTAAGAGAGATTTAAGGCATTTGATGTGCATGTGACGTCACAAGTACTTTTTATACATATGACAAGAGCCTACATAATTTTCAAATGAAACTGAGCGAAATAGACACAGTATAATATATAAGGTGGACAAATTTCGATTTGTGTAGGGTAACTTGGCAACTGTAAGAGATACAAAAAAATGGAAGACACATTCTCGATCTCTTTTTTATAATTTTGTTTCGGTAATAATCACACCCCATTTAGTCGTAAAAGTGAGGGTGTCTTACGAAAATTACGAGTAATATGATATGCTAGAATGCTTTATTCAAAGTAATAACAACTGTGATATTGCGTCCGAAATATACTTCAATCGCTATCCAGAGAGAAGACAACCTAATAAAGCTATTTTTAAAAAGTTAAAAGAAAATCTGATTAATTGTGGGTTCTTCAACAAGCCAAAATCAAAATATTACAGCATTGAAGACGCTGAGGAAACTTCTTTAACTGTAATTGGAATGACGGTTGCAAATTCTTCAATTTCAGGTTGTCAAATTGAAGTTGATTCTGGGATTACAAGACGTCGAGCTTTGGGTATTTTGAAGATACACAAATTCAGGCCTTATCTGTTTGCAAACCGCATCAGCTGCAACCAACTGATCTTCAGCGGCGATTAGAGTTTTGCATATGGTATCGTCAAAAAAGTCAACAAGATCCATTCTTCTTTAGGAATGTAGTTTGGGACAGATGAAGCCGACATTAGCAGTGCAGGAATTTTCAACAGGCATATCGAGCACTATTGGGCTGATATGAACCCTTACCGCACCGTTGACGTACGATCTCAGGGACGCTTTGGTTTTAGTGTTTGGTGTGTTCTACGTGGCAATCATGTTTTAAGATATCACATATATCAACAAAATCTTAATGGACAACGGTTCTACGAAATCTTAAACCAGAAAATTATTGAGGAATTTATGGACAATCTATCCTTAACTGAGGCAAGAAATCAGTTCTTCCAACAAGATGGTGCATAATATCAGGACCGTTTCAGAATTATTAAATATCAATTTTGCAAATAACTGGATGGGAAGTAGCGGACCAGTGAGGTGGCCACCTCGATCACCTGACTTAACGCCCCTTGATTTTTCTTGTGGGGCCACATTAAAGACAAATTATACAAGAAAACCAGTGAGGTAGCCGCCTCGCTCACCTGACTTAACGCCACTTAATTTTTTCTTATGGGGCCACATTAAAGACTAATTATACAAGAAAACCAGTTCTGACATAAATGAACTAAGACAAAATTTTATAGACTGTATGAATTTCATTTCAAATCTTCATATTTATAATGCAGTTCCGAGTGTTATGAAGAGGTGTAATTTATGTATCGAACATAATGGACATCGGTTTGAACATTTACTTTAAATTGAATTTTTATTTTGTAATTGTAATGTATTATAAAATTAATATAAATATGTGATTTTTTGGTCTTAGCTTATTGAAGAACCCACAATTATTGAGATTTTCTTTTAATCTCTTAATAACAGCTTTATTAGGTTGTCTTCTTTCTGGATATCGATTGAAATATATTTCGGATGTAATATCACAATTGGTATTACTTTGAATACAGCATTCTAGCATATCATATTTCTCGTAACTTTCGTAAGACATCCTCACTTTTATGGTTAAATGGTGTGTAATTATGACCGAAACAAAATTATTTTGTCATACCTCGAAATAGCATTTTTTTTTTAATTTTCTCGACGTCACTGTATTATACACAAAAAAGTGCCTCAAGAATGTAAAAGTTGTTTTTTCATAACTTTACAATCAAGTTATTGACGTGTCTAAAAGTCGAAAAATCGAACTTGTGTTTATAACTCGAAAACAAAAGACGATAGCAAATTTTTGTTTCTCCAGTGAATTTGTCTCAAAAAAGAGATGAAGAATGTGTATTCCATTTTTTTGCATCTCTTACAGTTACCAAGTTACCTTATACAAACATCGAAATTTGCCCACCCTGTACAGTAACTACATTAACGACAGTGGCGGCAACGGCAGCCATGTTTAGTCAAATGATTTAATATAGTTACAAAACGGTATTGTACATTTTCTCTTAAAAAAAAAAACAAAGGATTTGTTCTGCTCCAATATAAAGTAATTATTTTTTTGGGATTAACACAGCATTACACTATAACTGATTGCATACTTTCTAGATCCAGGTAAGAACATTTTTATTAGTGCAATACTTTCATTATTTTCACAACATGAGACACAACATTTTCTTTATACTTATTTTGATTTGGTTATAATATATTATAGCTTGAGCAAGAAATAAAAACGTCCATCACATTAAACACTAACAGAATGGTTGGTTATGTTAGTTAAGTTTACTTATTTTTTTTTCCTTTTCCTTATTTATCAAATCATAATAGACTGCGCTGTTGCCTGATGCAATAAAGACACATGTGACGTAATACTATTTAAAAATATACTTTCATATTATT
>JANEYF010002792.1:0-14505 GCA_029963845.1 Rhamnusium bicolor
TCTCAATAAATATAATATATTAACCCCTAAATCTGGCATCCGACAATGCCACTCTACACAAGGAGTTGTACTTTCTTTCTATGAGAAGCTATTGGCTATGAGAAGCTATTGGATAATTGTAAATGTAGCCTAAGGCTAAGTTCCCCCTTTATTTGTAAGATTTCCTTATAAATAATGACATTTATTATTAATTTTGATAAGAAATTAAAATCCGCAAGAACATTTTATGACTTCAGCAAAGCATTTGACACTATCGATCACAAGATGCTGTTAAATAAACTTAATGCCTCTGGTGTTCATGGTCCCGGACTAAACTGGATTGCATCGTATCCATCTGGTAGGAGGCAAATAGTTAGAGTAATGGATAGTGGCAAATGCATATTTTCGCAAAGTTTTGAGGTATCTATCTACAGGTATTCCTCAAGGATGTGTGCTTGAACCATTACTGTTTATTGTTTTTATTAATGATCTACCTAGTCATATTAAAAATGTATTTGATGCACTCTTTGCAGATGACACGGCCACATAAGTCACGGCAGAAACACAAATACAACTTTGCGAAAATGCCAACACATGTGTTAAGCATTTATCTGCATGGTGCTATAACAATGGCTTGGTAGTGAATTGCTCAATAACAAAAATGAGGGTATTCGCACTAATTGGTAACAAACAAGACAGCAATATTCTTGTTAAAACAGGTTATAGTTCAATTCAACAACAGGAGAGTATCACTTTTTTGGGATTGCATATAGACAAAAATCTCTCATGGAAGACGCATATTAATAACCTTGAAAATAAACTTGCAACAAAAAAACTATATGACAATCCTACTTAGAAACTGCACTAATTTTAGCTCACTAAAAATGTTCTATTACGTCTGTGTAAATTCACTACTATCATATGGATTAATCTTTTGGGAAAATAGTGCTGGCGTTCAAAAAATATTTGTCAGAAAAAATTTAAGGAACATGCTATTTCTTAAAGGCATGCTGACTGTATTTGAATCAATGCACAATAAACACAATGTATAGTATGCATATTCTTCAGTGTGTATGCTACATTAGAGAGAATATTAAAAAGTTTGTGAAATGTGGAAAAATAAACTATTACGATACCAGAAACTCAATCAAGTAAACAAAGGTCCAATTATTACAGCGATTAAATTATATAATCATCTGACTGGGCATGTAAAGTCTATATCCAGCTTCAATCTTTTTAAAATATAATTATTTCTTCAATAAAAAACCGAAGAAACTTTCTTTCCTATTTTTATTTTTAGAGGACTTTCAGCCCAGGTACATAAACAATTTATCCTACGTTTCGTCCGAGTTTTCAGACTTTTTCAAGGTAAATAATGATGATTATATAATTTAATCGCTGTAATAATTGGACCTTTGTTTTACAATTACTTTCCTTATTATAATTTGTACACATGTATGTATTTTCGTGAATATTAAGTGTGTATATGTGTATGTATGTATATGTGTGTATGTATACATATGTGTATATGTGTTTGTATGTATGTGCATATGTGTATGTATGTTTATATATATGGGTATATGTGGGTATATGTATGTGTGTATATATATATTTTCTCTAGCTTTAAGTTTTGACAATTTCGATACTTGTAATTTAATTTAGTCAATGGAAAAAAAGAATTATTATTATTATTATTATTATTATATCTAACGTAACATTATAGCATAACTGTTAATTTAATATACTTTTACATCAGTTGGGGTAAAGTCGGCAGGAGAAAATCAAGTTTCAATTAGTGGACGTCTCGTATTTAAATCTGATTTTCCTTGTGAAGGTATGTTTTTTTTGAAAAACTTAAATATAAGCATGAACAATAAATATAATCAAGAAAAGTAATACAGACAATCATCAGTAATGTAAAATGATAATTATTTTGATAAGTTACTGTGTTTCTTACTGTAATTAATGGTTAATAAACAATTTTTTTACTGTAAATTACGGGTTAAATTACCGTAAGTTATCAAATAAATTATCGTAATTAATATTCGATAGTTATACGCTATTATACCATGGGTGTAATTATTGAATAACGTATGCATTATTTCTTCACCAGAATAATCAACGCGTTCTATAACATATTACTATTTTCTGTGTTAATTCATAGTTAGGGAAGAAAAACTCTGACGTCACCACACGCGGTAAAATTTGTATGGTTTCAACCATATTTTGTATCGTTCATTATTTACCCTTGCTTTAAAAGTAAAAATCAATGGTGCATATTTTGGGCATAAAGTTTAACAGTTAACTATTAAAGTACTATATGCAATAAATTACAATTAGTATGAATGTTCCATAAGTCAAAACTATTTTAATATCGTATAAGCAATAATTATTAACTATTTAGATTTAGACTGTACTACGCATACGCATGCGGTAAAATAGTTTTAGGTCAGGCCGTGCAGGGCCCGCTTTAGAGGCGGACAACTTGGACCCCCTGGCCGGAGCGGCAAACATGAGAGCAGCATTTTCACCCCCTTGCCAAATATTGATAAATTAATTATTCTCAATTAATATAAATTTTACACTACTTGTTGATTTTTTTCCTAACTAAAACTAAGTACTATGCAATATACATTTGATCTTTGAGATTTGTTATGTTTTAAAGCTAGAAAAATATGAAAACACCTTTTAAAAAGCATATTTATTTTTGAAATAAAACAAGACGTATAGTTAAAAGACGCGCATGACCCTGCATGAAGTTGTAGGTATATAGTTACTTGTTTAAAATAAGAACTGCAAGACATAACATGCATGGACATGTTTTTGCGCCTTACTATATAAAGAGTCATCTAAGCGCAACTGTGTTATTATTGCAAATGCATAGGTGCCGGTGCTAACATATCCTTGAAGTAAGTTTATAAATATTAAAAATATTTAACAGTTTAGTTCGGGATGGTGACTTTGTGTGTTTTGTCAATTTCTAAAGGTAAGTACTTCTGCAAATACCTATATTAAGTGGTAAAGAATTATTTTTTTAAATATTTTCCACAATACGTACTTATACATTTTTAAATAATTTCTGTATGTTTGTTGTGACGAATTTTTATTAATTTATTTGTTATTTTCGCCGCGAAAAAAGAGAAACAAAAAATCCATCTTAAAAATCAATGAAATGCCTAGATTTAATTACTAAGTGTATTAACTATTTTTTCCAGAAGGGGAGTTAGAAATTAGCCCGAAACGTTAACAAATTCGATTTTACATTTAAAAATAGTTTAAGTAGGTAATTAAAACTAGGCATTTTATTTTTCAAAACTGTGAGTCAGACTAAGTCACTGACTAATTGGATTTGAAGATTTCTCCAATTTTTATTTTTAGCAACGCCGTGGCTTATTTTAACTAGCGTATTTTGCATTGCTTAGTTTGTTGATTTAGAGTGTTTGACGCGCAAAGAAAATTGTCCGCCCATCAGTACAAAAACCAAAGACTAGAGAAAGAAACCCCCCAAAAAAACAAGCTGGTGCTCTGCACAGTTATTTACAGGGTAGGTCCGGTAGTACATTAGTACCAAAACAAATTTCTCCGAAAATTCACATTAAAAGCAAAACACGGAATCATCAGAGAGTGTTGGTGACCAAGACCAATCAATACACGATATTTCTAAACCAACTTTGTCACCAAATGAAAGCAGCCAACTGACACCGCCTTGGCACTTACAGAAGACACCCTGGCTAACACTAGTAGCACTCTACCTCTACAAACTGACCCCACCCTACCACCCACGGAATGCAATGTACAAACTTTAAGTATAGATCCAGCATTGTATCCCAGAATTTTAGGAGATGCCGAAGGAATTTTTTAGTACGACAGGGTCCACCTAAACCGTTGTTTAATTACAAATTACAAAGACATCGATGTCTCAATAAGAGACGAAGCCTCGGGTTTGCTAAGTTGCATTAAACAATTTAAATTTTTATGTTCAATAGTCATATGGTATAAAATTTTAAACTGTATTAATTCCATAAGCAAGCTTATAGGAACAAAAGATTTTGATTTGAAAAAACACTTGATCTTCTAGAGAAATGAAAAATTTTCTTTAAAAAATCTTCGATCAGATAAGTCTTTCAATGAAATTATTGTTGACGCAAGAGAATTGGCTGATGAAATTAACATTGAAGCCAATTTTGAATCAACAACGCTTAGACACCGCGTAAAAAGAAAAAAGGCCAACTTTTCATATGAGGCAAGGGATGAACCAGTCGAAGATCCCAAAGAAAAATACAAAATAGAATTTTTCTTCTGTACTATTGATCAAGCATTAAACTCACTAGATAGTCGGTTTGAACAACTGAATCACCATAGTAACCATTTATAACCTCTATATAATGTACATGATTTGAAACCCATGCCTAAAAAGACACTGATAAAGATTTGCAACGACTTGGAAAATGTTTTGTCTGATGGTGAATCAGCTGACAATAATGGTCTAGAATTAGTAGAGGAAATTTCTGCAGTTTGTGTACTTTTGGGCAAAAAGAAAGTCGAAGTGATGTTCTTAAAATAATAACAATGCTAAATGTTGCTCAAAATCTTAGTATTGCCTTAAGAATACCACTGACTATTCCAATATCAGTGACAAGTGGAGAAAGAAATTTTTCCAAATTAAAATTAATTAAAACTTTTTACGCTCAATTACTGCGCAAAATCGACTAAACGGCTTGGCTATTTTAGCAAGTGAACATGAAATTGCTGATCAAATAAACTCAAAAGAGGTAATAATAAAATTTGCAGAATTAAAAGAGAAAAAAAAATCTTCTCATTATAACTCAAACAAACAATGTATTACTATGGTTCCATATATCTACTTTTGTTTTCTATTTAGGATTTAGGTATAAGTGAGAAAAAATCTAAATCGTAATAGCGGTAAAATTGCACCCTGTATGTTTAAAACTAAGTAAATGTTTTTAAAATATAACACCTAGGGATCTATAGGTACCACAACTCTATTTTATTTTAATTTATACTGTTTTGTACCAAATTTAAGTTTTAATACTTGTTTCTTTTTAAATATACGTTTTTATTTTAAATTAAAACCATCTTTTATTAAGAAAAAAATAACTTTAAAAGGGGCGGCAATTTGTTTTTTATCCGGGGCGGCGTAAACGCCCTGGCCGTGAGATTTTGGTTAATGCAATGCTTATGTTTGTTCCTTTGTGATTATTTGGTTGAGGTTGTCATTTACTTGTTTTATGTGTGCTTTATTACTAATTATTTGTTTTAATTTGTTGTCCAGTTTTTATTAAATTTGCTCTTTTTTGCTTCCAACGAATGTGAGTATTTTTATTACCCGACTGCGACTGTTAAAATATAACAAACCTCAAGAAAATATTTTATTTTAGTTTTAAATATGGTGATGTGCTATGTATCAGACTGTAAACACTACAGTTGTAAACAAAGTTTCTTCTTTCTTTAGATTTCCAAAAGACTGCTGTAAAACCAAAACGAGTTTGGTTGATTAGGAAGGAAGACATTAAAATAACTCTGGGTGTATTAAATAAATGTATTATTTTATTTTTAGATGAACTGAGAAAAGTCGTACAATAAATATCCTAATTTGCAGTTGCCATTTTTCAAATGGAAATAATTTGTCAACATTATTTAACTGCAATAAAGATAAATCGTTTAAATTTAATTCGCCCGAATCAAGGAGGTACTCGTGTAAATTATTTTTGTTCGTAGGTCACTTAGGATCCACATATTGAAATAAATGACAAAAATAATCGACTAATGATTTTATTTTGGAAAGTTAGGATTGCTTTTTGGGTTAAAATTATTTCTTGGCTTTCACTGATGGTAGTAGCTGTCACGTAGAAACTACTAAATGTACTGGCTGCTTGGGATATAAATGTTACAGTTAAATTTTATATTTTCTTAAAAGTGACTCTACAGATCCAATTATATCATAAATTAAATATGCACCTTATAATTCTCTTTTGCGTTGGAAATATTCTTTACATATTTATTGATCCACATGATATGATGTTATAACTGTTATACTGTTATTGTTGTTGATAATTATGTTGTTAATAATTTTCTTCAACTTAACAGTCTACTAAAGAAAAATTTCGCGACTGCTTAAATTAGTAATAATTGGTCCAATTTAAAATTACGTTTTTATTTTTCTTTTTCAATTCTCTTATCCTTGTTTGTTATATATGTTCACACTTGTATCCATGGCATCTGTCAAGTCAGTTACTAAACAAGTTTGTAATAAAAATTAATGGTATAATATTTAGTACATTTTGATTGTCAAATGACTTATCGTTTGCATTTTGATACTTTGGTGTGATAATGTCTTGCAAGTTTTTTTATTGGCATTAGGACTTAGTCCATACAGCCAGATGATGTCTTGCAATTGGACGCTATGAATGACAAGTGTCTCATCTCAATTATCTCTGTTCTGCATTTTCTAGTAAACTTTTCACAGGGTATTGCGAGATGCAATTTATTTAAACTGATGTTCTTTTAAATATTTCTGGTTCATAATGTTACTTAAGTTTTAAATAGCTGAAAAGTCTGGACCTAAGTATAAATAGGTAAATAAATTTAAAAATTACTTCGTCGAATTTGGCGAATGCGCCAATGACATTTCTTCGTTTGTAATTAAAATACATTGAAATATATATTTAAGAGAATTAATACTAAATATTAAAATGACAAACTGCATTTAATTTTATAGTACTGTAACTTATAACGGGTGGGAATTCTCACGGGTTCACCCTGCACAAAGATGTTAAATAAAATTGCTTGAAATTTCTTATTTTTTTACTGTTTCGCTGAAGTAACAGTTTTTAAGGGTTATAGACAATTCTGATATTTCACATATAAATCTAAATTCGATTTTACGTATTAAATAGAGTATTGGATTCTTCATCTAAGAACCTCAAGGATTTTAAAAATTTTAAATATATTCCTACATTTTGATTTTATTTTATTACTTCTTGAAGAAATAAAATGACTGCTTAATAGAAGCTTTTCTAAAATTCACTTAAAATTTATCATAATAATAGCAAAAACAAATAGTGAAAACAAAAAAGAAGACAACTATTTATTTGAAATCACAGTAATCGGTCTTAATGACCATCATTTTGATTCATCACATTGTTTCATTGCATTTTTTTTCCAAAACTAATAAAATTAATAACACAAGAAGGAAACTTAAAGAATCCGTCATTATTTTGTTGAACTGTCCCTTATTACCATAAATGTATGTCGGCATAGTCGGGCTGGCCATATTTGGGGTTCCTGGCTGGATTCCGCGGAGGGTCCCCTTTTAAGACACTTTGAGAAACAAAAATCAGGCACAACATTTTTTTTTTTTTTGTATTTTAAAAGTACCTACAATCCAAATTTCGCTAGAATAAAACAATATGTCAATATAACAATACTAATACAAACAAACAAAAAAATCAATAAACCCATATCAAGAAAACTTATTATAAATTATTAAAAATACCGTTAGATACATATTAATATTGATAGTTTATTTTGTGGGGATTTCGGTCAGGTATAATTAATTTAATTTTTTTTTTTCTAACTTTTCGGTTTATTACACCATCACCAGAGAACTACAATTAATATAATATTTTAAAAACATAGTTATGGTTATTTTACATTAAAATTTACTTACACTATTAATTATTAGGAATTTGTTTTAAATTTTGTTACATGTTATTTGGTTGTCTGTTTTAACGCAACTGAGATATTTTAACATAGTCTGTGGGCTCTTAAATTTTTGTTTATGTTACAGAGATAACGTTGGAAATGTATATGGTTTATTGTAGGTGTTTTGCTTAAATAGTGAATATATAATAAGATATTTTATTTCAAGAATTATTATTTTGTATCGATCAGATGTAAAAATTGATTTCATGTTGTAATTTAATTAAGTTAAAATAGGTTTCGCTTAAATTTTCTATATCAGTGCCATTATTTATGGCGTTGGTATGTCTTTTTATTTGCAGCATTTCATGTATGTTTCTTCGGTTATAATTAGGTTCTTTTTTTAATATTTGTATGTTGTTAAAATTAAATCGGTGGTTTTGTTCTATGGCGTGTTTGGCTAGTGCTGTCGTGTTTTGGTTTTGAGTTTTTATGCTATATTTGTGCGTGTATACTCTTTTATGTAGATATTGTTTAGATTGGCCTATATAGGTACCATTACAGTCGTTGCAGTCTATCTTGTATATAGTGTTAGTTTCGTCTTCGATTGGTAGTCTAGGTTTAAGTTTTGTGAAAAAATTTTTTCGTGGTATTGTATGGTTTATGGGCTATTTTTATATTGTGTTGTTTAAATACGTTTGCCATTTTTTCAGATACTGTTGGTATGTATGGCATGGATACATATTTATTATTACTATTATTTGGTGTGTGGGTTGTTTTATTATCGGTTTTGTGTATTCTTTTTTTTATTATTGGTTCATAAAAGTGTTTAGGGTAGGAGTTTGCTTCTAGAACTTTTTTGATTTTTACAAATTATTTGGTCTGTATTTTGGATGTGAAAGTTGGATGGCACGATCTGTTAGGCTATTGATGACGCTTTTTTTGTAGTTGTTTGATGTGTGCGATTTAATGTTTAAGTATCTTTGCGACCATACTTCTTTTGTATACCAGTTGGTTTCGATAATACCATCCTTATTATATTTAACTGTTAAATATAAGAAGTTTATGCTATTGTTTTGTTCTATTTCCTTAGTGAATTGTAACCTTGAGTGATAATTATTGAAAATATTAACCGCATATTCTATTTTATCTTTTGGTAAGCAAATAATGCAGTCGTCTACATATTTTTTTGTAGAATTTTGGTTTATAGTTTACTGATTTTAATTCTTTATTTTCTAATTCTTCCATTACTAAATTTGCTATAGTGGCCGATATAGGTGACTCCATGGCGGTTCCGAAAATTTGTGGGAAGAATTGATTGTTGTACGTGAAATATGTAGAGTTTAGACATAAGGTTATTGCTTTGATAAATTCGTCTTGGGTAATGGTCTTGGGAATATTAGTATATAGTGAGGTAACATCAAGTGAAATAATGATATGATCCCTGGGGAACTGTCTGTTTTTTATAAATTCACAAAATTGCCTGAGTCTTTAACAAATGATTCAGTTTTTAAACGTTACTTAGTATCTTAGATAAAAACTGTGAAAGATTAATTGTGGGACTATTTGTATTGCTAACTATTGGTCTTAATGGAATATTTTCTTTATGCGGTTTTGGTAGGCCGTATATGAAGGGAGCATGGCCATTGTGACAAATAAGTTTATTTTTTTTGTTGTTCACTAATTAGGTTTTTTCTGCGCCATGACTTAATGAGGTCATTAAGCTTATTTTGAATTTTTTTTGTTGGGTTGTGATTTCTTTTCTGTATGTTGTTTCGTCATTAAGCATATTATTCATTTTTCACTCATACTCTATTTTATACATCATTACTGTTTTATTACATTTGTCGGCTGTTAGTATAAAAATATTTGAATTTTCTCTTAAAATTTTTTTTGTTTCTTTAATGTAACGATTTAGTTGCTTTTTGGTTCTATTATTTGCATTTTTTAGTTTATTTTTATAATTTGTAGATACATAGGTATAAAACTGTAAAAAAATACAAAAAAAATTGTTGAGCAGAGTATAAGTAAAGTATAAGACAACAATCACTATATAAAACAGTTACTTTTAGTCTTTTTTATTTTTTTTTTTAATTCGGAAAAACTTTCGCAAGGGAATTGAGTTCAAGGAAAGTTAACATATATTTATGCACATAATGGAAATTAAATAAACCCGACTGAAAGGACAAATCTACTACATCAATGGCTGCAGTTACAACTATTTTGCACCCAATTGACGGAGTCGGAATCTACCGCTTTTGGTTCTATTTATCTGAACCTTCCACTGCACTCAGATGTCAATGCATAATGTATCGTATGGGTCAGCAAATTATTTTAATTCTTCCATTATCTTGACTTCATTTAGAGCAGTTAGTTCACTAAGTTTAAGAAAAGTGTTTTTCTGGAAACTCAGTGATTACATCGAAACTGGAAATAGCCTTAAATTTTTCCTTATAAAGGTCTTTATTTGGTAAAATCTTTCTTCGATGCTGGTTAAGGCAATATCAAATATACTAATATAACCACTTATTTTAAAATTTTGCTTAGCTTAGCAGATTCACCATTTCACTAGGCACGTTTTTCTCACACTGACTCTTTGTTTTTTAAATATTTTCATCGATGAAAGATGCATTACAAAATATATTTTTTTTATACAGTTTTATAAGAATTGTCATTGGACTTTATCCCATCTATTAACTTTTCAACTACATGCCACGCTTTAAAATAAAGTTCTTCTAAAATGATTATTGAAGTAAAAACGGTCTCAAACTTATTCCAATTTTCAGGTTTTGGGCAGTGAATTTAGTTTGTGCATCATATCGGCAGTTGATTATACTTACAAGAAAATTTAAAAAAAGTAATGAATCTACAGATAGTTCTCAATCTTTACTAGGGCATGAAATTGTGTATTACAGAGTACTTAGAGAATACAATTTCACACAGAAAAAAAGTAAAATATAAGCAATTTTTATTATCATTTCGTGTAAAATTTCCCTTTTCCCTTCGGAACTATGGGCTCTTCAGGCCTCTTGGTGTATAAACAATTTCAACAAAATTTAATAGCCTTTCAGTGATTCTAATATAATTTGTAGCTACAGTCAGGGTAGGGTTCTGCGTAAAACAAGTGATACGTAAGAAATAAATAAGTTTAATTATTAGTTAGTTAAGCCAATTTTAACTCAACACTATAAAATATGTTAACGATTAGTAGATCATTTGCACCCTCTATCATATAGTGTGCGAGTGTATGGTATAAGTAAAAGAAAGACAATTTTCAATATAAAGTCATATATCTATTTATTTTGGCGTACTGTTCTATCATAACATCAAATTTTTAAGAGAAATATGAGTTGTTAACTGTAATCGGGAACTAATGGTAGATAATTAATTAAAATTTAGTTCTATCTACACTGTTGCAACTTTGCGGTGATGATAACTAGTATATCAATAACCAGTTTGTTGCATAGTTTAATAAATAGTTATGACAGCCAATAATGTAGCATAAAATGTAAATTAACTAGTAAACTTGTAATTAGTTTCATTAGGAGTGCATGTATGACAGAAAATAAAATAATGTAACATTGTAATTTATCATTATCTCATATCAACCATGATTGGTCCATTGAAGTTATTATTGTTATTAAACGAAGTGGTGAATAATAAATCAGATCTGCGTTAATCTAGCCATACAGTACATTGTTCTTTTTATTATCCCATAACAAAATAGAATTAAATGCAAATATGGTAATGTGTAACATTGAATCGTTACCAAAGAGTCGCATCTGGTTCATGAAAGCTCATTTCTATAACATTTAAGAGGGACCGAGAACAGCAGTAACTTTGCTTGTATTTAAATTGATCCCCGCAATAACAAACCGATATATTTTCAGCAATACAACATTAACAAATTGCACTTCACACTTAACTAGCGTTATACTGGCATATGGGCTAAATATATGCATTAAATAGACCCGAGAATATTAGTCAGAATAGTGGGCGGATCGGCCAGATTTGATCGAAGAAAGGAGGGTGCTGCAATCAGTGGCGGAACTTGAATACGAAATGAGTGGTTTATTGCTAATACTTTTAGGAGGAATAAATTTTAATTTTAGCCATGTATGTTCCATAAATATTAATGTTACTGCATAAAAAATTCCTTTTCATTTTAAAAGTTAATTAATTTACTACGAAAATAATTTAAAATAGGATCTAGGATGAGGATTTTGGCAAAAATGGTATGCAAAGTTGCAAAGTTCTATTTTTCAATACAATGGTTCCAAATGTTTGTTTATAGTTCTCTAAGAAGGCTTGTAATCGATTAACTAGTTTTGAAAAACACTAAAACCAAACACAATAATAATTATATTTCTCCCTAAAGATTGTGGAGAGTAACTGATTTTTCTATGATATATAATACCATAAGTGACATACTTTTTTTGGGAAATTTACTGATTGTTAAAAGTTTATTACTTGGCAATTTCGCAACTGCTATTGACAGATCAATTGCCCAAAACAATCAGTAAATTAAGTCAATAAAAATTATGTCACGAATTATATTCGTCATGATGCGTTTGAATGAAATAAAACAATATGTAAGTATTCAATTTTTACTTCAGATGCATGCATGCATAATACTATTTGTTACAACGTGCAACCTATGAATTCATAATAAAATTTACAAACATTTACTATAATTGTTAACAATATTTAATATACAATTCTGATATGAAATTGTATAATTCTTTTTTAGCTTCCTGTATATCTCTGTTCTCTGAAGATCTTTCAGAGCTATATTATCTTGTTTTGGTATCTCTCATACTGTTAACTGAATATGAATGCAGTACTAAATAGAGCTGCAAATATGGTTTGCATATCCAGTAATTTTAATAAGGTGTCTTATATACAAACCAACTGTTTCTGCTGAGATTTGCTTATTTATTTATTTAACTACACTATCCCACAGTAAATTACCAATTACGGGATAGGAACACAAACTATAAACAAATAGTGCAACAAAATATTTGCCGATAGTTACACAATATTCAACATTTAAATACATTATTTTACAAAACATAGTTTTAAAATAGCAGTATATAACATAATACAGAAATGACTGACAGACAAAATTAGAGAAAAAAAAACAAAAAAAATGTTATAAAAACAATTAAATTAACACAAAGTGACTAGTGGCTAATAATACTAAAAAAGAGGAAAAATACAAAAAAAAAATAATAAACAGATTACTAATACACTAAGTAGTCCAGATCTATTAGGTAAATTGCTAATTTTTTAAGAATTTGTTCTTTATTTCCTTTATTTTACAATTGAATATATCAATATTGTCTTTAACCTCTGAATAATTAAAGCAAGCTTGAAAGAGTGGCGATGCTTTTAATAGGTTAGTTCGAGGAGTGGACAGATGAAATGTTTCAGGAGAGCGCGAGGCTAATCTCGGTACGTTAAAGTCAAAGTGTTGGAGAATTTGTGGACAATCAATATCATATTTAATTATCTTGTGCAGAAAAATGATAGTGCATGAATCTTCTTTCCTTCAGTGACACAAAATTATATAAGTTTAATAGCAAATCGTGGGGGAAAACCAATAGTGGGGTAAATTCTGTTATCCTTAAAATACATATACTTGAGAAATTTACACTGAATATTTTCAATACTGTCTATATATGCGGCATATGTTGGACACCATACTATGGACGCATATTCCAGGCGTGATCTTATTAATGCGTTATACAGGAGTATCACTGTGCTAGGGTTAGCAAAATCTTTACTATTTCTTATTACAAATCCAAGATTTTTATAGGCTACTTTTAGTGTTACTTTAACATGCTCATTAAAAGACAGTTTACTATCAAATATAATTCCCAGATCTTTTATAAAGCAGGGACGAGTCAAGAATACATTGTGTATTTGATAAGCAAAGGTTAGAGGATTTAATTGTCTACTGAACGATATCACATTGCATTTCTTAATGTTAAGAGGTAGATTATTGGCAAAACACCAATCATTAATTTGATTTAATACATCCTGTAGCCGAGCGCAGTCATCATATGAGTCGATTTTAGAATACAATTTCATGTCGTCAGCATACATTAGAAAGCCGATTTTGAGAGAGGTTGTTATGTCATCTATAAATATATTTAATAGAATGGGACCAAGAATGGAACCTTGCGGGACTCCTGACAGTACATCTATATTGTTAGACTTATAACCATGATACTACACATATTGTATTCGCTTGGAGAGATACGAGCTAAATAGATTTATGACATCTGACGATATTCCATATTAGTCTAAGCGATTTATTAAAATTGAATGGTCTAGGCGATCAAAGGCCTTGGAGAAATCCGTATAAACAACATCAACTTGTCCTTGACTATATAAAATGTCTGAAATATATTGCGTTATACAGACCAAATTAGTTGTAGTTGACCTAGCATTCATGAATCCATGTTGATTTACATCAATTATATTTTTTACATGATCATATATATAACAGTGTAAAAAAATTTCAAGACCTTACAAAAATTGCATAAAATGGCAATAGGGTGATAGTTACAAACATCATCCCTACTCCTATTTTAAAAACGGGACAGAGTCGTGAAACTTTCCATATGCTTGAAAATTTGGACGTTTTTAAAAATTAAATTAAATATAATGGTTAGCGGATGAGCAAGAGCTAAAGCACATTCTCTAAGCATAAAGGCAGGAATGTTATCAGGACCCATTGTCATCTTTGGTTTTATGTCCACTTTACAAAGTGATTTATACCTAGGGTTATGACTTTAACCATACTTTATTTTAAACGTTTGGATCAAACGTCCACTTTTTCCAATAAGATTTTTCAAT
>JANEYF010002794.1:0-62731 GCA_029963845.1 Rhamnusium bicolor
TGTTTGGCCAGTATATTGAGATAGTCTTTTGCTACTAAGTCAGGCCAGTGGAAATGTCGGTTTAAGAGGGTCCAGTACTCGTAC
The DNA here is from genome assembly GCA_029963845.1 of Rhamnusium bicolor. Taxonomy (NCBI): domain Eukaryota; kingdom Metazoa; phylum Arthropoda; class Insecta; order Coleoptera; family Cerambycidae; genus Rhamnusium; species Rhamnusium bicolor. The sequence continues at coordinate 85 of JANEYF010002794.1, forward strand.
TATAACATAACATTTAAAATAGAATTTTTTTACAGTCTCTCGTCTCGTCAACACATAACTACAGCCGTGTATTTTTTAGTATATATTTGATCTTATATACAATGTCTTCGGTTACAAGTTGTAATTTACATAGTTACGATACGTTGTGCGACTTGGTAACGTCACCTTGGGATTGTATTTATTCCAGCGGACCATCACAGGCAATCATATTAAGAGTAAAACCGAACATAAACTGTGTTGTCGAAGGCACGCTATTTTTTTTAGTTTTATGTTGCACAGAATTTACGTGACGTTTACAATGACGTTTGTCCCAGCACATCAGGTCTGTCTTGCACACCTTACAAATTATTCAGTACCATTGTAGGCTAAACCGGGAATTCATACCAATACATTTATTCACTTTGTCAACGTATGGCAATTTTTTCCCCTTGCAGGTCTGACATACTTTTTATTAAATTAATATCAAGAACAGTACACATGTTAAAATTATCACCAAAAAAACGAAGAGGGAGCAAATAGCCTAAAATCAAATATTAGCTTTTGCTAAAATAGTAAACATGTCTCGCTTCCTTTATTTGGGTATAGGTTAGTTGTTAGTATAAGTTTAGTTTCTTAACTATCTCGAGATGATGTCAACTTGGTTATGAAACGAGTCGAGTGCAGCCGATATGATATTCGGTGGATTCGTAGAAAACTACGTCAGTAAGTCAAATCTTCTTACATCAAAGGTTCCAACTGTACTTAGGATTATATAAGTTACTACAATTTAAATTAGATATCTAATATATAATTATAACGAAGGTATGAGGTTGCTCGGAATTTAAAATATATAAGTACAGTAATAAAACCAATGTTTATTAAATGTTATAATGAAAACTCGCGAAAATATAAAAAAAGAGGCGTAAATTTAATTTTATATTTATTCAGGTACTAACAAGGTTAACATTTATAGTCAGTTACAACCTACTCCATTCCAACCGATAACGATTGGCGGCGTCTTATCTGAGGAACCACATCACACAATGTCCAATCTGCTTTCTTACGGTTCAAGTATTCTAACGTACTGACTACCATGTTCATAATTCCTGAATATTAAGTTTCCTTAAAATATTAAAGAAAAGAATTGCTTAAATTCACAAATATATACAACACGTTTGGTGTTAAATTTTCAATACAAACTTTAATATTACACAAGATTTTAATAATTGATGTGTCTAAACTGGCATTTGCCTCGTTAAATATTACAACGAAAATTATTAACTTACAAATACATCATTTCAAAGAATTCACTTTCTCAACCCACCTAAAATTATTAAACTTATTTTGAAACAAACTTACGATACAATTGATACGAAAAGAAATATTTACTAGCATAAAATTTAAATGGAGACAACTGTATTTTTAAAGGGTAAAATCAAATTTGTAATCCCAATTTAAATTTGCTGCCAATAAAACTTGTAGAATGTTGTACTAGAATGACAACGTCGAGTAAAAACATTGCAGTTTTTAGTCAGTGGTAGGATGTTTGGTCTGGTATTTGGAATTAGTAAGCATCGTTGCTCTTATTTTTTAAATTTATCGACGATACGGTAACTGCCAAACGATTGAACAGCTTATGAGATAATATTATCAATGCTATTGGTGAACTCGATTATGAATTGCTGAATTTCCTGGAAAACATAATTTCTTCAGCATTAACTGCAACATTTATACTTTGAAACAAAATAATAAAATAAGAATAATATTTAAAATTGGTATGTGTTTTAGCAATAAACCACCGAAATGTCAAATTTGGACACCTTAATTATTGACTTCTAAAATAATGAAACCTGTGTCGCATTTTACAGATAAATATTTACGTAATTGCTCCGACTCTAAAAACCAGATGGAAATAATTGGGTAGTTACCCTATAAATATGAACTTTACCAAATTAAGATAGAAATTCAGTTTGTCAAACATATCATTTAAAAACATTTATATGGATTTATATAATTTAAAAGAAGGTATCGGACGCCCCATCGTAGTTGGTGATGTCGAAATAATGTGTTTTGAAAGTCTCATTAACGCCTTAACTTATTTTAAAAGAAAAATAATGTTAGCAAAAAACTATCTTATTTAAATTAACTGAATTGGTTGACGGGGGAATATTAATCTTGCACTCAAAGTGCCTAAATCTGTTAAACATATTTAAATAAACAAACAATATGTTTGCATATGCTCTGGAAGCTACTCGTATAATTACAAAGACGAAAATAATTTCACAATTCAATTTATTTTGATTATCTTGAATTTGTTATAACAGTCACACTTCTAAATATGTAACTTTTATATTCTCTTTGGTTAAAGTGATATTGGTTTTGATATATTTGGTACCGACAAATAATTATTTATCTTTTTGAACACATTTCGTTACATCCCGCATAATTTTATTTTCTACGCATTTGTAAGCTTACCTCTTGAAACAAGTTTTTTTGTTTCGTTAAAAGCACCCTTCATAATAAAATCAAAAATTATACTTACTGCGGGTTAAAAAATCAAAAGGTATAATGGGAAGTTTTTCAATTTGTGTTGTTTTTTAATATCTTCATTGAGTACCTAAATTTTTGGAAGCGTGCGTCGTTAAGTGATAACATAAAAAGTTTAAATAACCAACAGTCCTTGGCCCTCTTTTTTTTTGAGTAGTTACTTACCTTGAAATAAGAATACCAGCCTGAAGTCCCATCGGTTTCATTAAAAATCCGCAAGCTGCTCCAAACATAACCTTCTTCTACCGGTCTTAATGTCATCATAAACATACAATTCCTTATCCTGTCCCACAAGAAAAACACCACCTCAAACCATAAGATACCAAGTGCGAAAAAGATACCAACCCTTTAAACATATTACCCCAAGATTTTACGATATTCGAAGTGTGGAGCGTTCGCTTGTCACTCTGTAGACTTAATGAGCATCTTACGATGTTCTTATCAATCTATTATTTTAACTATTCCTAACACCAAGACAAGCTTTGGGCATTGCGATGCAATCTGTTGTCTTATTATTTTATTCGAGTAAGATGATCAAATCAAATCAAATCAAATCAAATTACCTTCTAACAATGTTTACATAAGAAAAATACATGTATTGTACGTCAAGGCAATTATTTGTTTGACACAAAAGTAGCATAACAGATTCGTAAAATATCCGCTATCACAACAATTATTTTATTGTTTAAAAAACAAACATTAAACGTACATAAAATATATAGAAATTTGTACAGGGTGTCCTAACCAAAAGCAGTCACCCTGAATAACTTTGGAGGCAAAAATTTTTTGAAAAATTGGTGAAACACGTCGACCTTGTCCACCGAAGTCCGCTAATAAGAAAAAAGGAGGGAAGGCAAACCCGACAGTGAAGAAGAGGAGCTCAAACAGGCTAGGACCCAGGAGGCCCGGACTCCCAGCGGCACCGAGGCCCCAGAAGAGAGGACAGTTCAGTAGGAGGACCGGAATCCAGGACCTGGCCCCAATTGTCCCAGCCAAGACGCTCAAGATACCACGCCAATGTCCTTAGGAAAAAGGAAACGTGGACGGTGGTGAGCCAGACGTTTGCGCGAGGCAAACGTCAACTTCAAGAAGGCCCGCGTCGTTCGTGAAGGCATCTCCATCGACCCATCAACTAGTGAAGATTATAGGAAGATGACAAAAATCTTCACACAGGAGAAAAGGAGTACCACACCTACGCCCTCCCTTAAGCGAGGCTCCTCAGGGAAGAGAAACGCAGCATCCCTAGTGGGGTAACAAAAGAAACAACCAAAGAAAGCCCCGGAACATCGTAAGGGATTCTTGCCCATCCCTTTCCAGCGGAAGACGTCGAGGAAAACCAACATGGAGATCGACCAAAAGCCCTAATCCACACACTGGATCCCAGGAGAAGATCCTGGAGGTAATGAAAGGCCACAATCATGTAGTCCGCACCAAGAGACAAGCGCGCAAATAGAGCGTCACCCAGTGCCACCGATGCTCAGCGTTTCGCGCTCACAGGGTAGCGCGCACCGCACAGGCCAAGTGTGTGCTAGTGAAAAATGCCCATCGGACGGCGGACTGCAAAAAGAAGCAGGACGTCCGTGCGAGGTGCGCAAACTGCCAGGGAGCGCACCCGGCCAGCTATAAAGGATGTCCCAAATATCCCAAGAAGCCCGCGGGCCCCCAGAAGCAGGCTCCGAGGGACCCAACCAGCCACCGAGGGAGGCCAAAAGACCCGCCACCAGCAGGCTGAGCTACGCAAGGGTAGCTCCAAGGTAATGCAGGGCCGGGCGTCGGCCCTGCCAGGCAACAACGAGCACCCGTGGAGGCCCAAAACCTCACCGCGGTGCTCAAACAGACAGCAAATGTGCTCAGCAATGAGCGCATTTTTTGCACAGATGCCAGGCTTACTGAACTGAAATCTTTTTTCAGGTGAAGCCGAACTTCCTGCAGATCGCCTCATGGAACGTTAACGCTACAAGGAAGAAAACTTGAAGCTGGAGGAACTCCTAGCCCGGTACGATATAGACCTGTTGGCACTACGAAAGAAAGATGACGCCGCTGAAGAAGCCAACTTCCCTGGCTACCATGTCTACAGGAAGGACTACGCTGGACCAAGGCGATGAGAGGAGTAGCCCTGCTGGTAAAAGAAGTCGATCGACCACCATCAAGCGTGTTGCCGGATGGAAAACCTGGAAATACCGCCGTAGTAGTGTCAACGGCACGAAATCGCGATGATCAGGTGGTCATCCTGTTATCAGCCGCCCCGATGCCGGATCCGTGGACACCGACCTAGCTGCAATATTCCAGGACCAGACTCAGGTGCTTGCCATAGGGGACCTGAACGCCAAGTCACAGGTGAACGGGTTCCAGCATGGTCACCAACACTCTAGGACGATCTGCTGAGATTCCTGGGACGACACGCTAACTCCATGCAGGCACTAGGACCGGACGTGCCGACGCACGACAATGGGATCCACCGACCGGATGTGCTGGACATCGCTATAATGAAGGAGATGACCCTCAATGCGGAAATCTCTACCCCAGGACGGAAGGTTCCACCGAGCATAATCCGATCTTCTTGGACCTAGGAGAGAAGGATGATGTGGACACTGGGACCTTTGTCAAAGGAGGACAGACTGGGAATTGTTCCGTGCAGCACTGCAAAAGGAACATTGCACATATTCCCAGGATTGAATCCGAGAAAGATCTGGAGAGGAACCATCACCTCCCTGGAAAACCAGATCCAGGAAGCGATGGAGGAAAGCACTACAGAGCCATAGCACCAGTAGCCCACCAACGCCGATGGCAAACCTCACGGAGAACCTCGGGCAGCTGATCCCTCGGGCAGACGAAGAACGAGGAAAAGGCCCAAAGGACTAGACTCCCTGTGGACAGGCACGCGTATAACACGCTGAACAGGAGAGTCAAAGCTGCCCTCCAGGAACACCGTCAAGAAGGATGGCAGCGTCACCTGGAATCACTGGACCCACAGGACAGGAGCATCTGGAACACCCAGCGTGCTCTGCGGAACAGGCCGAAACCAATGTCCCCAATCCACGGAGAATGGGATTGTCTACACTTGCCAGGAAAAAAGCCGAAGCATTTGCGGACAGCTTGGAACTGCAGTGTAGGGAAAACCAACTCTATGATGAGGACGAGGACTGGGTTGATGACGTGGAACGTAGAGTGCGTCGGATGCTCCGCCTGCTAGACGATGATCACATCCGTCCGACCACTCCAGAGGAGGTCAAGGAGATTCTAAGGAGCTTAAAGCCGAGGAAAGCTCCTGGATGTGACAAGATCGGAAACATCGCCCTCAAGAAGCTACCCAGCAAAGGGGTGGCAGCCCTGGTGAATATCATCAACGGGATCTTGAGGCTCAGATACTTTCGGACAGGTGGAGAAGTCCGACATCATAGTCATTCGAAGCCAGGTAAGGAACTACTCTTTCCCTCCTCTTACAGGGCCCATCAGCCTACTCTCAGCTGTGAGCAAGGTAGCCGAGCGCGTCATCTTGAGAAGAATAGAAGAGGAAACCGAAGAGCTCCAAAATCATCCCGGATGAACAGTTCGCGTACAGGACAGGACATAGTACGGAACTCCAAGTGCTCAGGATCACCGAAGAAGTCACCAAAGTTTCCAACCGCAGATAGGTCACGGCGGCACTACTCCTGGACGTTGCGAAGGCTTTCGACAGGGTCTGGCAATCGTCTAACTACGCTAAAACGATGAGCTATGGGTTATCCCATTGCACTCGTCAAACAAGTTAGATCATACCTGCACGGGAGACAGATGCGTGAAGATCAGGGACTGTGTGTCCACGTATCACCCATGGAAGCCTTCGAGTCCCAAGGCTCTGTGCTGTCACCCCATCTGTTCGTGTCTTCACCTCTGATCTCCCAAGGGCCAGGGCACCGCAATGTGCAGGACCGCACCCCGGACGACACGGCTGTCACGGCCAGATCCTGAGAGCGGAAACAGCCACCAGAAGACTCAAGAGGCAGCCTCTCTTCTGGAAGAATGGTGTATCAAGTGGAAAGTCGCAGTCAACGCGGAGAAAAGCAGACGATTCTCTTCAGGAAAGGACGCAAGAAACCCCCCCATAGACACGTCTCCATGTTCGGCGAGGACATCCCATGGTACGATTCCGTCAAGTACCTTGGCGTAATCATGGATAAAGGCCTGACATGGAGACAGAACACCGAAGCCATCGTGGTAAAGGCCAAGCGGACGAGCTCTCATCTACCCGATGGTAGGGAACCAGAGCAGGCTCAGTCTGAGAAACAAGCTTCTGCTAGTCAAAGCACTCATCAGACCACAGCTGACCTACGCCTCCGTAGCATGGGGATACCAAGCGAAGACCTATCTGAAGAAGATCCAAGCCGTGGAAAACGTGGCCATCAGGACAGCGGTGGGCGCGCCATGGTACGTTAGAAACGCTGACATCTGCAGGGACCTGGAGTACACACCAGTCACCGAAATCATCCGGGATAGAGCGAAGAAACTGTACACCTTAGCTGAGGAGCACAGGAACCCGCTGATCAGGGAGGCCACCTCCTATGATCCGGCCGACGCACCGAGGCACAAGAGGCCGAAGGTACAGTTACTGGATAACGGGTAAGTATAACTAATCCTTTCCTTACAGATGGACCAAACCCACTGAAAAGACATGACACGACCAACCACCCTCCCACAAACCTTGCGGGCGCCGGTCAGTAAACCGACCAGTGCTCGTTGTCCCCCTGGCTCCGTAAAGGACGAAAGTGCTAAGAAAGCACTTAGGCCTTCACCTCCTAGAGCTACACAGTTCATCCTCACCTTGTCCGATGATCCAGATGGCAATGTGTCAATTGACACTCTGTGTACTGGCAGTCAATCCCAAGTCACAGAATATCCACACAGTCCCTGACAGACAGATCACTACCCCCGGGGGTGACAAGCTGGCGAAGAAAGAAGACGAAGACAGAAGAGCGCCAGAAGAGGCCCTAGCCAGCAGGGTTCATCAGCCAGGACCCAGGGAAGTTGACCGAGATCTTCGGCACCCGCTCACATTTGTGAGTGGGGCCGTTCGTAAGTAAGTTAACCCGCCCTGCACGAGGCCGGTCCAGGTCTACAGCGATGACTAGGGTAAAAAGGCAATAGTCCTGCCTGGCCCTAGCATCCGAGACCGTCATCATGCCAAATGGATATTGGCGCGTCGACCTTGTTTCCAAGGGGGACATATCTTAATGTGATACTTGTATACCTATCATCATCCCTCTACCCTACACGGCCACCCCCTCAAAAATTCAAATAGCAAGGGGGGGTCGAGTGATACATTTCTTGAAAGGTCTTTCAATTCCCTACATAACTGTGTATTTTTTTTTAACTTTTATCGATTCGTTGTTAAGGAAAATAATTTCATTTTTGATGATTACATTCAATCGAAATCGTTTAAAAAATCTAAAATACATGGCACTGGGTATTGGAATTTTATAAAAAAACTACAGTGTTTAGTGCTCTCAAATCAACAAGAGTTTTTTCGACAAAAAACACTTTCCTTTTCCGTTTAGTTTTAGAATAATAAAAGACCCACAAGTATTTGATAGTCCTTGAACATTAATTTGTTCACAACCAATTTTAAATCGAGATACATTTTACCAGAGTGACTTCTCAAAATGGTTTATACCTTTCAGGAGAGAATATAAATTGTCAGCCTTTATTTTAAAAACGATAATTGTGCTAGAGCTACGGAGCGCATATTCAATAGAAATCACCCAGATAGGAGGATTGGTTCTCAGTTTCCTGAGCGATGGATTGGAAGAAGAGGTCCTGTGGAGTGGCCCCGCTAGGTCACCCGATTTAACTCCCTTGGATTTATTTCTGTGGGGACATTTGAAATTGAAGGTATTTGCAACAAAACCCGCATCTCTGGAAGAGTTATGTGAAAGAATTGTTCCAGAATGCCGTTTATTGACTCCAGATGTGTTTAAAAATGTTCGTACAGAATTTCAAGACAGATTATACTACTGTATGGAAGTCAGTGAGGGTAATTTTGAATAATACATACGATAATTTAAACTGCTTCTTTTATTTTTATATTCCGAACCTAAAATAATGAAACAATTATTTGTCAGGAACGAATCGATAAAAGTTTAAAAAAAATACACAGTTATGTAGAGAATTGAAAGACATTTTTTAAAAGATGTATCACTCGACCCCCTTTGCCATTTGAATTTTTTGAGGTGGTGGCCATGTAGGGTAGAGGGATGATGATAGGTATACAAGTATTACATTAAGATATGACCCCCTTGGAAACAAGGTCGACGTGTTTCACCAATTTTTCAAAAATTTTTTTATCTCCAAAAGTTATTCCAGGGTGCCTACTTTTGGTTGGGACACCCTGTATATAACATCTATAAAAGAAAGCAAGGTTCAAATACCTCCACAGGGAAATAGAGTGAGAGTGCTCCATGGCAAATTGTTTCTAATGTAGGAAAATTTACAGGGTCAACCAGAGTACCCAAGAACTCATCAGTAGAGTAAAAACTATAATGTAACATAATTTTTTTAAATTTTATTTAAATTAATTGTAATTTAATACTTTAAAAGCGTTTGGCAATACATTATGGAACTTCAGATTCAGTGAATTTTTGTCGATTTTGTCAGCCGAAACCTAGTAGTGCCTAGTTTTATAGTTATGAAAGTCTAAATTCTTTTCAAACGAATAACAGTTTTTAAGAATTTCAAATAAATTAAGGTAAATATACATATAAAGAAGGTATTGGCATAATTCCCAGGGATATGAACAGTGGTCTACAATGGTCTGTATAATTTGCAGTAGTTATAATCCTGTAGTGCTTTTTTTGTAGACGAGAAAGTTTTTCAGTATAACTTGATTTACCACAAATAGTAATTGCATGACTAATGTGAGAGTGAAATAATGAGATAGCTAGTTTTTCAAGTATCCAGGTTCAAAAACCGTGTTTAAGTTATATCGGCTAAAACAACGCCTAGTAAAGCTAGTCACACTGTTACTCGCAGAAAAAAAACGAATTTCTGGGTTTTTCCTAATTCATCATTAATTTGTTCGAGACAAGCCATGTATTTGATTGATTAGCAGTTAAAACATATTGTTGTAATAAAACTTTGAGACTCTTATCAGAAGTTAACAAGGATGTGTCATCAACATGTGCGATATATTTTTTGGGCAACTTGAAATAACATATATCATTGACATAAATAATAAACAGCAGTGGCCCCAAGATCGAGCCTTGTGGCACTCCATATTTACCTGATTTAAATCAGAAATGACATTGCCCAAGCTGACGCATTTGAATTTGCAGCAAAAATGTCATGGTTTAGAGAATTGCAGTTTCTCGTAAAAATTTAATTTTTCCCAGCTCTGATTATAATTTATATCAACGACTATTTGCATTATCTTTGATTAGGTGTACTGAAATGGATTTCAATATATTTGTAAATACGAATATAAAGAAATCTCGACAATGTTATTATGTATTTGAAGAAGCTAAAAGGGGGTTTACTACAATTTCGTTATCCTAAAATTTGATAAAATCGCCTTATATAAATTATGGCGATTCCGCTAGATACATTTATATTTTTAGAACGAAATGATTAGAGTTATTCTACAATTACATTTACACGTTTACTTTTCGATAAACAGAAGGTAAAAATAGTTTACCAAACAGTGTCGAAAAATTGTAATACGTATTTATTATATCTAGGCAAAATCACAAGCACTTAACAATTAATATAAATAAAATAAACATTTCAATGATTTGGTGTAATTCATTATATTTACAAATAAATGATATTGTAAAACAGATATTAGAAAAAAAATCTGGTATAATAAAATTTTAATTATTAATTAGGTTCAGGGTATTACCGACGACGCACGGTTGAATCTTAAATCTAGACATTCTTTAAGTCTTCACACAAGTAAGTGTTAAATTGAACTTTCACAATTACAATGTTTGTCAACAAGTAGCTGTACTTTACAGCCATATTTGTAAGGTAAATATTAGTTATATCCATATAGGAATAAAGGAATGACAAGTCATGTTAAATTTTTCCATAAGTTGACACGTGAAGCATGATATTAAAATTCCCACGATAAAAATTTATTTTTCATTTAAATTGAAATTTATCTATTAGCATACTAATGTGAACATCTATTTGTAACTTAAATGTTTCAACAGCAAGCTCTACTCATCGGTAACTATTACGGCATGGACACTTCAAAAGATCAAGTTTTTCAATTATTTAGAAAATATTTTCATTGATTAAATATACAGTATGTCACTCCATGTAACATAAAATGTTTTAAATAAAACATATTTTTACTATGTGAAAATAGTTTCGTGTATCTAGATACAGCTATATTTAAATCAACGAAAACCATTGTTAACTATTAAATATAGGAAAATACATGATCAGCGACTAGTGCAAAGAGAAATGTGTTCATACAATAAGAGAAAAAGTTCTACTTGCTTACTTTGCTGACAAGTTCAAAGTTATAAAATATTCAATGCCGTATGCGAATATTCAATGAAAGCCACTCTTGTATCGAAGAATAACTCAGACTTTTTAAAATGAAAATAAAAAGAAATCTATACAAAATAAAATATTTGACAGAAATGAAATAAATACATTTTTAGAAAAAGCATCACAACACTTACCTAATGATGAAGGTAAACTAATAGTCAGTACCTTTACTGTATTCATACAATATAATATACCATCTGCTATTGAAATCAGTAATTGTAATAACTGCAACATTAATATAAATTTTCGTTAATTTTTCATAACAAACTTAAGTAAAGCTGCTTAAATATGATTCTTGTCTTTCAATAATAAATCTAGATTACTTTCCGCGCACTCTTATGAAAAAAAGCGTGTAACAAATAATTTTACCCATACACTTGTGATGTCAATGAGAATGAAAACATCAACTGTTCGGAAAGGGTTACTTGCTGCATCCGAACATATGACCTACTTTTCACGACAGGTAGAATAAACTTATTTATGATGTTTGTTCCAGTTCTGTGCTACTACTAGAAGTACAAAATTAAAGGCAAAAGGAAGGTCTTAATCATGATAGCTTATGGATTAGCAGAGAAAGCAGCTCAGGAAAAGGAAGATATAATAGAAAATTTGATTGCAGCACATGCTCTGACAAGATGTGCTAACCTATTAGGAAAGAAATTATGATAAAGAAGTTAAAAAAAGAAGTAAATCTTAACTGTGTAGGAAATATGGAGGCCAAATTCAAGCTATTCTTGAACAAGATCCTGTATTGTCAGTATTACTGTGGAAATGAATTGTATATTTCAGCACGAGGGATATCAAATTTTTGTGATCCGGAACTAAAATTTTTACCATTTATAATCAATTCGTTCCGTAAAAATATCAAACACTTGCATGCAATACCAGTGGCGTGTTCTCCATAGAAGCTATGGAAGCATAGCTTCCTTTACAAGAATCGGCGCTTATGAACTCGATATGTGTCAAAACAAATGTTTTACAATGCGTTGTTATGAACTTGCAATACATTAGGTTTCCAACTCCACGATGCCGATACCGCTCGAACGGTTCTGAAGTGAGTTGTTCGAGTGTAAGCTGTTTTCTCACAGCATACTTAAATACGGTACATGTGTAATGTTTTGTGAGTAATCGTTAGCGTGTATTAGATGTACAATCGAGACGTTTAGTTTATTTCTTTTAAAGTGTTTTTTTAGTGGTTGCTCCGAGTAGTTAGACAAGGCTGAAATGAGGCCACTTTCCCATGTGTTTTCTTATGGAATTACGACATGAGGTGAGGATATAACAAACAAAATACATGGCCTCTTATGGGACTACAATAAAAAGAAATATCGTTGCATCGATTTAGATATAGTCCTAGACACAGAGGGGTGGGGGTAGGTGCAGTGTGTTAGCTAGGGATGATCCTAGAACCGGAGACGTTAGTATCGGGCAAGGGGGAGCTCAGAGGTCAATAGTATAGGACTTATGTTTTTAGTATCAGGGAGAGATTTTAACTAATACTATAGATATATCTAAGATGCTAGCTAAGAGGGAAGAGATAAGACTCTTGAACTATACCAAAAGGGTATAGATCCGGGGCTAAAGGTGGATGCCAGAAACGTACAGGGGGCCCTGCGGAGTTGTGTACGTAGACGGATCTAGAATCTGGGACTGGGATGTTAGTATCGGAGTAGGAACAGCTCAAGGACTAATAGCATAGGACTATTGATTTTTAATATCGGCGGAGGAACAAATTATTTTAAAAGGTAGGCCAATTCTAACTTTAACAAAATTAACCAAACAGACCAAATTATATGGAAGATATTTCCAAACGGAAAATTATCAAAAACGTGAATGGCTCATTGGTTGCAACATTCGCTTTAATTTCCCGCCATGTTTTCTTTTTCAAATGAAAAGTATCTGTGGAACAAAAATGAATTTTCCGATATAAGTAATTTGCACAAATTAGTAAAAAGACATTCGTCTGTAACATATACTCAGTTCATTATTAAAGAAAAACTTTCGGTAAAACAAGAATAGAGCATGCTTTGGACAATCAATTGAGAATAAGCCATGAACAGCATAATCAAGAAGTACGAAAAAAATTGCGAAATCCTTAAAAATTTATATATGTGGTGTGTTTCCTAGATAAATATGAGCTAAAGTGGATTTCATTAATTTGTTGGCAACATATGTCAACTATGATGAAACATTGCAATTCTATTTAGCAAATTCGATAGCATTTAAAGGCACTTCCAATCCTATATAAAATAAATTAATTTCGTGCGTAGGAAAAGTTGTAATAAGGAAAATACGGGAAGAAATAGAGGAAACTTAGTTTATTGCAATTATACTAGATGAAACTACTAACGTTAGAAATATTTGCCAGTTAGCAAAAGTTGTACGTTATTTAAAAAAAAGGTGACATTAAAGAACGCATGTTTGAATTTTTAGACGTTTCTATGCAAAGAACATCAAATGCCCTTTATAATATTGTGCAATCTGTAGTTGGTGACCTTAAGTGTGCTTCAAAATTAGTCGCGCAAAGTTACGAAAGAGCGGCAGTAACGGCAGGTGAACTAAGAGGACTACAGGTTAAAGTAAGACAAACTTACCCAAATGCACTTTTTATAGACTATATGGCACATCGATTAAATTTGGTATTACAACAATCTGTTAGCAGTATCATGGAATGCAAGGTGTTTCTTTCTACTTTAAGTAGCATCTCATCATTTTTTTTCAAAACTCGATGGAATTATACTGGTAGATTGGTGCAAACTGTGTTTGAATATCGCCAGCTACTTATATTAGATCACTATGTGGAATGGCATCATGAAACAGTCGTTTGTCCTAGAGATTATTTAGAACGTTAAATAAGACATTAACATTAATCTTTTATTTCTAGTTTTCTCTGAAATATTTTGCCATAATATATTTGCAGTTTTACAAAATAAATCGAGTGATATAAATGTCTGCATAAAGAAGATCCAGGAATTCAAATCAATTGTTTTATCTAAGAGAGAATAATTTGATCGCCTATGGAAAAAAACTTGCGCAATTAAAGATAGAATCTCAACTACCAAGAAATATAATATGTACTGATATCGCAGGAGACCAAAAAATGTGTTAACGAAGATTATTTTCAGAAATAATTAACAATATTTCTACAGACACGGATACCAGATTCAAAGAATTTAACAACTTGAAATTTTTAGAACTAATAAGTTTTAATGGCCATACTACTACAATTCCGGAAGGTGCTCTTGATCCTTTGAAAAAAAATTATTCACAATATTTTGATTTTCCTGCATTGCGATCTAAATTTTTGGTGATATATCGGAGAGTATAAATAAAAATAGTGTTTGTGACTTATGAAAATCCCTTAATGATTGTGGACTAAATCAAGCTTGTCTTGAAATTATTAATTATGTGAAGTAGCTCTCACTATTTGCGCCTCAAGTGCATCGACCGAAACTAGTTTTTCCTCGTTGAAAATAATTAAAAATATCATTAGGAATTCTACTAGTCAAGAAAAATTGACTAATCTAGCACTGTTGTCCATAGAAAAAGAACTAATTCAAAATGTCACTAGAGCAAAAGTTTTATGATGACATCATTGATGAATATGCAAAACGAAACCGGAGAATCCTGCTAAATTTTAAATATGGTAGGTATTTATTTTGTAACAGTTTTGCCATTTATCAAAGTCACGATACGCCACTGGGCAATACTTTAGTATTCTACTCCTGATCCTGATCCAATACAGTTTGGTTACGATATGAAGATGAAGTCACTGGTACAAGTGGGAATTCCTCCTAGGAGAACTTAAGGCACAATCAGGAATTCTTGACCTAACAAAATGTAGTGAAGCATCATTATCATTAGAGCATTAAAATTATCACACACTTGCAACACTCGATGCAGAAGCATCGTCTGAAATGTTATTGACGAATTTAAATTTTTTTTTGTCTCCATCTCTAATATAACTTCGATTTTCATATTTTTGTAAATATAATGCAACCTCCTCAGATATTTCTTTTGTCTCCCTCTCATATGTCATCCCTCGAACTTCAGACGTTATCTTTGATAATTTTTTCAAATTCAGCATTCGAAGATACATACAGGGTGTTCCAAAATTATGTAGTCAAACTCTTACAACAGATGGACTTAATATAAAGTATTTGGTCAATAATACATATTAAGAAGTTACACCTTTTGGAGGAAAAAAATGTTGTTTGTGCTTAGATTACTGTTGGTTACGATCTTAACAGTGTCCTATATTTACTTTTCAGGAAAGGGGTCAGGGGCGGTTGCGTGTATTAATAATTTTTTTTGAAAATGTTAGCTCTATTGAAAATTTGATTATAAAATACTATTTTTCAAAAATAATTGCAGAAAAATTATACAACGTTTAATATTTCTACAAGGTTCACCGTTTCGCGAAAATTAACTGGACATTTGTCCGAATAACGCTTCACTGCTGCCTTAGCATTTCCAAAACAATCACCCAGTATTTAAAAGCATGTCTGCAAGTTCGTTAAAAGTAAAATTGACTTCCCTTCTTAAAATTGGTTAAACATTAAACTGATTTTTGCTAATATATTCACATTGACAGAAATTAGTTTGAATGACAATACTTAATTATATTAATTATACTAAAAGAAGCCTAGTATATAATTAGATTGTTGAAGCTGAGTTTCACGAAAATGACAAATTGTTTCAAAATATGGCAGTCTTATATTTTTGTAATAATATTTAACAATCAAAATTATAACAGAGCTAACGAAATCAAAACATATTTATCAGTGCACGACTCCTAAGTTCCATGTGCACCGCTCCGACCATTTTCTTGAAATGTAAATGAATGACACTGTTTAGATCCTTAACAAAAATTAACCTCCAAAGTTTGATATACATATCTGTTATGGTTTTTGAGATACAGCACAAACAATATTTTAATTACCTTAATATGTATTGACCAAATGTTTTACATAATTATAATGTGATATCAATCTTGCAAATATAAGGCAAATATAATATTTTATTATTTAATGATCGCCATATTGGACATCCCCAATGCTCGACGCTGGCAAAATGGCATCACTTAGATCTGAAATCTACACACAAGAACGAATAAATATAATCATATTTAGCACACTAAAAATTTCAAGTTTCGAAATTGGCAGCCAGATTAAGGTTCTTTATTTAATTAATTTTTGTTGCTCTAAAAATTCCAGGTAAAGTTAAAAATGTGTATGCAACAAAATTCTGCATGCTTTCTTGTTTTTATGATTCATCTTTTAACCGCCTTATTATTCATTCATATTTCGCTGATTTACTTATCACCATACCACAAGAATAAGTAACAATTACTTATTCTTGTGACCATACTTTCTTCGAAGTTAAACGTATCGGTATTTCTTGAATTAAATCTTATTATACTGTAAACGCGAACCCTTTTAAAGTGTGAAAGTTTCCAAAGCAAATATTTATTAACAGCACGCTCCTCTTGTTCCACAGACCAGGGACATACTGTATAAGGCCTTCTTAATAATGTCCCAATTACATTCTACTTTTTTTAATAACTTTATTATAAAATCAGTATTATACTACAAGTTCATGACAATTTATTAGTTGTATTCCTGAACAACCACACAATGGAAGTCATAAATGTCAACGTTTACCAATTTATTACAACACTCTTGTTATTTTTTTTAACTTGTTACACGTTTTCAATCTAGTTTCTACTTCATTTGTATGTATACTCTATGAGGTGCTAGCATTCTCGTCATTTCTCGTTATCGGTTTTAATTTACCTTTATTTATTTAAATATTATTACATTCAGAGGGCAGCAAATTCAATTTTTAAATAGTACGAGTGTTTGTTAGGAAATATTTCAAAATTATATATTTGATTGAAAATTAATTTATATTGAAGTATACGGTGGGGCAATAGTGGGTCCTACTTCGATATGTCGAGTTCTATAATAGCTAAAAACTTGATTTAAAAACATAAATAAACTAGACAAAAAAGTCTAACCGGAAATTATTTTTGAATATACAGGGTGAGGCAAGACGATACTACAGGGTCAACTAACATTTTTTTTAAATAGAATGCTATGTATATCAGAACATTTTTGAAACCTCTTTGTGGCCTCCTTCCGCCCCTATATTATTATTGACCCTCTCCGAAACACTTGGATGTAATGAATTTTTTATTGAAATATAATTGAATTTAAGAAATACGTTAGTACCATTTATGAGACATCTGTGTGATGACATTCAACCAGTTTCACTTCCTAAAAATATACAGGGTGGCCAATTTTTTTTTTTAATTTACAACTATTTGAACTGAACTTTCTATTTTTTTCAAGTGAAACACCCTGTATATTTTTTGACGATGTGATGTAGTATTGAAAAACTAAAATTTTTTGTACGTACATCCCTATGGCTATTTGTAACCATTTTCGATTTATTGAACAGTAACTGCAAAATTACAACAAAAATTAAAAAAAAATATATTCTTTTGTAATTCAAGAGATGAAATTATAAAAAGTGCCCATTTTGATAAACACAGATTTCTATGCGTCTCTGGAATGAGGTTTCTACTGTACATAAAATTGCCGGAGTGATACTACTAAAAGCATTTATTAGCCTTTCCCTCAAATTTTAGATTGTTGTTGGTGTGATGCTCTTATGATCACCAATACCAATAGGAATGTATGTACAAAAAATGTATGTTTTTCAATCCTACATCACATCGTCCAAAAATATACAGGGTGTTCCTTTTGAAAAAATTGAGAAAATTCAGTTCAAAAATTTAAAAATCTTTTTTGGCCACCCTGTATACTTTTAGAAGGTGAAAGTGGCTGAGTGTCATCACACAGATGTCTCATAACTGATACTAACATATTTTTTCTTAAAATCGATAGTTGTGATTGTAGTGATATTTTTAATACACACGTGTAAATGGTATAATTTCAATAAAAAAATCATTACATCCAAGTGGTTTTGAGAAAGTCAATAATAATACAGGAGTGAAAGAAGGCCACAAAGAGTTTTCAAAAAATGTTCTGATATACATGGCATTTCATTTAAAAAAATGTTACTTGACCCTGTAGAATCGTCTTGGCTCATTCCGTATATTCGAAAATAACTTCCTGTTATAGACTTTTTTGTCTAGTTTGCTTATGTTTTTAAACCAAGTTTCTAGCTATCATAGAACTTGCCGCACCCTGTATAATAATTAAGGAACATGTTACTAATTTTTAGAAAAAAATAATAAAATAATTATTGCTTATTATATAAGTATTCTTTCAAACCTAACATGATAATAATAATAAATACGTATAGTCTTTTATGTTTTATATTGTCATTCTTATCTGAATGCGTTAGTATAAAAGTATTAGGTATATATTAAATCAAAAATAATACTTCCAATACATTTTATCATAGAAACTATTAAACAACTACTCAATCTGGAGCAAGAATTGTATTGAATTAAATAACAGTTGTTTAATTACTAGAGGCAAACAAATACTGAGATTAACAAAATATTAACTTAAGAAATGATTTCCTCCAGTTACAAAAAATTATTACTATTTTGGTTAGGTTGGATGTCATGAATGTCATGATTTCCGAAGTTGTAATAATTAATCTAGATAATATTTCAATTTAAAATATCAAAATAAATATGACAAATGTTCTATTTTGAATTAAGTATATAATTTAAATATTTTTTTGATAAACAATATGTTCGCGTACAAGACTCCTGAAGAGTTTAGGAAGAACGAAGGTAGATATATATCGAATTAGGGGTTTTCGTTTTTGTATAGTAACTGGAGGAACTCATTTCTTAAGTGTAAAAATTTTAATTTTTTTTGGTGTCAATATTTTTTTAATCTCAATATTTCTTTGCTTCTAATACTAAAAACGCTATTATTATTTAATTCAATGCAATTCTTGCTCCTAGATTGAGTAGTTGTTTAATAGTTTCTATGACAAAATGTATTGGAAATATTGTTTTTGATTTATTATGTACCTAAAACTTTTTTTGATAGCGCATTCAAATAAGAATGACAGAATAAAATATAAAGACTAATGCTTATGTAATACTCAATAATTATTTTATTATCTTTTTCTAGAAATGCATAAATACGAAGCAATAATATGTCAGATTTTTTAAATGTTACTAATATTTAAAATTAAAAATAATTACAAACATTTAAATTTCACGAAAGGCCTTTTAGTTTGACAAATATGTTTTTCTTATTTCGAATATTTCTTACCCCTAGATCACGCATGTAGTTTCATAATGAATTAAAATGTAATACTTGGCTTTGTCTAACGTGTTACTGTTTTTTACGAAATACAAACAGGGGCGGATAGGCCCGAAGGGACGTCGGCAGATTTCCAGGTGAGCCACGGCTGGCAATTTACATATATGGGAGCCATATTATAATCACATATGGTCATGAAGGCAGCTGGTGCGTGGCTGGATTGAATGAACAAGACAAGGATACAGTTCACGTTTTAGTTTAAGTTTATCTAAAAGTCCTGTCGTGTATTTAACTAAGCTGACATGGGGCGAGCGTAGCACCGACTTTACATCGTATCGTACTCGATACGAAAAGTAAAGCAACAGGTATTGAGGCCAGTAGTTGGGTTGGTAAAACCAGTTTAGCGCAACGCAGCAGTTTCGCTCATTTTCTAGCGGATTATACAGGGTATAACCATTTTAAATACAGAAAATTGTGTAGTCGATAGATTTTTCAAAAATAACTGATTTTTGTGCTATGAATAATTTCTCATAAGTGCTTAGTTTCTGAGATACAGCGTGTAGAACTTTTTATTTAATAAATGTTTTTGTCGCATAACTTCTGCCTTTTTTAATATAGGGTGGGGTAAGTGCATTCGAATTCGATATCTCGAGTTCTATGATAGCAGAAACTTGATTTAAAAACATAAATTAACTAAACGAAAAAAATCTTTAACCCGAAATTGTTTTCGAATATACAGGGTGAGCCAAGATGATTGTACAGGGTCATGTAACATTTTTTTAAAAGAAATGCCATGTATATCAGAGTATTTTTTGAAACCTCCTTGTAGCCTCCTTTGCATTCCTGTATTATTATTGACTTTCTTCCAACCCACTTAAATGTAATGATTTTTTTTTATGAAATTATACCATTTACACGTATATATTAAAAATATCACTACAAGCACAACTATCGATTTTAAGAAAAAAATATGTTAGTACCAGTTCCTAGAAGTATACAGGGTGGCCAAAAAAGAATTTTTAAATTTACAACTTTGAACTGCATTTTCTAAATTTTTTTCGAATGGAACACCCTGTATATTTTGGACGATGTGATGTAGGATTGAAAAACGAACATTTTTTTGTACGTACATTTCTATGAATATTTGTGACCATTTTCAATTTATTGAACAATAACTGCAAAATACAACAATAAAAATTAAAAATGAGGGTTTTTTCAAATAATTCAAGAGAAGGTATTATAATAAGCCTGTTACATGATGCCCATAAAAACATCACACCAACAACTATCCAAAATTTGAAGGAAAGGATAATAAATACTTTTAGAAGTATCACTCCGGCAATTTTATGAACAGTAGAAACCTCATTCTAAGGACGCATAGAAATGTGTATCAATCAAAGTGGACAACATGTGGATTACTTTTTATAATATCTTCTCGTGAATTACAAAAAAAATATTTTTAATTTTTATTGCTGAACCTTGCAGTTGTTATTGTTCAATAAATCGAAAATGGTTACAAATAGCCATAGAGATGTATACAAAAAATGTTCGTCTTTCCATTATACATCACATCGTCTAAAAATATACAGGGTGTCTTATTTTAAAAAATTGAGAAAATTCAGTTCAAATAGTTGTAAATTTAAAAATTATTTTTGGCCACCCTGTATACTTTTAGGAAGTGAAATGGCTGAGTGTCATTACATAAATGTCTCATAACTGGTACTAACATATTTTTTCTTTAAATCGATAATTGTGATTGTAGTGATTTTTTTTAATATACACGTGTAAATGGCATACTTACAACAAAAAAAATCATGACATCCAAGTGGTTGGAGAGAGTCAATAATAATATTGGAGTGGAAGGAGGCCACAAAGAGGTTTCAAAAAATGTTCTGATACACATGGCATTTCATTTAAAAAAAATGGTAGTTGATTAGTCACACAAAAGCATTTTTGTCAGTCACATCAATGAAATTTGAAAATATTTTATATCGTCTTCACAAATCATTATTTATTTCATTTAATGATATACCACCACAAAATATACAAATTCTGTGAAATGAAACAGTTTTTGTCAAAATACTACTATAACTATTAGATGTCATCTATCGAGGAGATCTATTACGCAATCATAAGAAATATGAATCAGGTTTTTTATTTACAATGCTAAATATTTCTGAAATTTGTATTCTCTATATATTTTCAGAAATTATTCTAATGTATAAAATATTCTTCAAACAATAATAACAAGTTACTTGATCTCGATTTTATTGCAAACTCACAAAAAAAAAGATAAAGAACAAATAAGTTATGTAGAGATTTTAATTGAATTAATATGATCAATTACTTTGTACCAGTTTCTTTTCCATATATGATATTATGATACGTATACAGAATTTGCAAATTATAAATAAGTAAATAAATTGTCAGAGCAAGTTCTTCTAATAAAAACTGGAAGTAAATCTTCAATTACAAATTGATATGAGTGAATTATTCCAAAATGCAGGCTTTATACGTTTACCTATCCAACTTGGAATCCATTTATTAAAAACCGGTATTTTATGTGTGTCGCATAAGGATATTGCAATAATTATTTTTCAGTTCAAATCAAATACTCGTAGTTTACTTAATCCGATTATGAGATTATATATAATTCAAATTCAAGATTTATGGCATGTGATTCTCACAATGTTGCTATTTCTAAAGAATAATACTTGTAACAAGGGATTAAAATATGTTTTATGTGTGGTCGAATAAGCACGACTTGTATTAGCTAACAAAGTAACATGAAAGATCAGTTTACTATTAGCGATATGCAGTTAGTTTCTATTTAGTAATAACTAGAACTTGGAGCAGAATATTACATTGTGAATATTGTCGTGGAACATTTTGAAAATATCGCATCCACTTCTCTCTCGAAGTACTGTAGAACTATAGATTAACGATGGATTAACGATTTCTCGAAGTTTGATAGCAGAGTAGTTCGGAGCAATATTTGTGAGAATATATCGTCATGTAATATTCGAATACATGTGCTAATAATAACACTCTAATAACTTCATACATATTTAAGGTGGTCCTTATTTTTAAGATATAAATCTTTTGCTGCCATCCCTTAAAAATGCTTATACGATATTAGACTTTAAAAAAATAATATTTAGAGGTCGCCCAAGCATTTTTGTCCGTGCACACATCTTTGAAGAGCGACATAATTGATTTTATCAAGGATCAGCCTTCGAAATAAAGTAAGAGATGATTACCGTGAATTATTAGAATTGTCAGTTATCTTTCTGGTAGATACTCCACCATGTGGTATTCATTTTTAAGCACTGAGTGCCAAACACCATGCACGTTGGATATCCAACGTAATTACTCCCTCAATATTTATATGTTTCGATTCCAATTGAAATTCACATTCTCAGACGAAAGAGGACTTCAAGAAATGTGTAAGTTTACAGTGATTTTATACCTTAAAGTTTGTTTCTCAACACCATTGGCAGCAAGTGCACTACTTAATGATCTTCGTCTTCTTGATGATCTCTATCAGTATGAACAACACAATAAATATATATTTCAAAAGAAAGTTGTTAAAAATTAGAGAATCGTCTATGGTATTCGTCCGAGTAGATGATTGGCCTTGAATTTTTTGATACTGAAGTATCGATCTGAATAAAACGGAAAATGGCCAAGGCATTAGATTTAAAACGAGGTAACAGTCTTCTTACTCCAAAGGGCCCAAACCGTGTCATTCTTATTGCACGTGTAGCACAGCATAACTTTGTAGGTTCTTGTTGCACCCAACACAATTGAATATCTCTACTGAATTTCTACAATTTGACCCACAGAATCGGTGAGACAGCGAAGACTGTTTATTTTGTAACAATTAGTTGTAACTTTTATAAGATATTTAAAAAATTTCTGTATCTTTTTCTTGATTGTCCAGAAATAGAATCAATAACGTTTAAAATCAAAACATGCTTTCATGGTTTAAGGAAATTCATGTGTGAAAATAAAATTAATGGTTTTTATGCCACGGACGGAAGTTGGCAATTATTTCTTCTAAAAGTCATTAAATGCGGAAAATTATGTGTAGCAATATAAATTAAAACGTGACAAATTTATGATTACATAGGTGCACAACGAATCACATAACACTAAGTTTTATTAATGTTTAGGTGTACTAATATCTAAAATTTATGTAGTGATGAAAAATGCTCAGTGACAACGTATTTTATAGCTAATATAAGCAGCGGCATTTAACATGAACATAATTTTTACTTTCTTTTTACTATTTTAATAGAAATCTAAAGGCCAGTTGTAACCTTATGAAGTTATCACCATTCATAAATTATTATTTTTTTTGTTGGAATCCTGTCATCCTTAATCCTGTCTGGAATAATATTTCAAAGAAGCTTTCAAAACGAAGCAGCTTATATATTTGCATGGGTTTGTCAATTTCATGTTAGACTGAGAGGGATTTAATTTATCTAAAAATATTAAGATTTAGTACTTATCTTAAGAGTTAATACTAATATGTAAATAACTTTCAGTAGAAAATAATATACTCCCACTGAGATAAAACAATATTGTTAATCAAAAAATAATTTTTTATATGGGGAATTTTTTCATTTAATCAGGTCAGGGTAATATACTGTTTGAGCAAAGACATGCATTTTTCACGAACGTCATGAAAGTTTTACTGAACTGGTTGTGATTAGAGAAAGGTATCAGAATAGTTGTCTCAATTAGTTCTTTATACAATAAGTACGTACTTAATAACAATATAATTATACATGGTGTTCTGAAATAGTGGACCAAACTTTGACAGCTTGTATTACGACCCAAAACAAAAGAAAGTTCGTATAAAGATGGCTCCTTAAATCCTTCCTAAGAAAGATATAGGGTGTTAAAAGGTATCCGAAAAATAAAGTTTTTATTTCATATCTCTTGAATAAAATGAGCTAAATTAATGAAACGTTGGCTACTTACATAACTTTTTACGCCGCATGTAATTATTCTATTGCAATTTCCATATCCATTTCAGACATAAGTTTCTTTGATGATCGAAAGTAATTTCTTTTTTGAGAAAAGACGCTCTCTTAATTTTGTCTCAGTATTATTCACAAATTATAACAATGAAATTTTTTCTACAAAAACAACTCTCTCTGCATACTCCTACTTTTGTCAAGAAAATATCAGTATGAAAAACAAGTTGAACGTGACTTGAAAAACAAACGATAACTATCAATATCGTGACAAATGAATTTGAGATTTCTTTTTCACCTTTAGCATGCGGTATTGTGGTCTTGAAAGTGTCTAATTAATTATTATGAAAGCATATTATTCAAAAACTGAATTGGCAGACATGCTATTTTGTTAGAGATGTACACCGCTTGAAGAAAGCCTTCGCATAGACTGTTTACTGGTATTCATCAAAGACTGAGAGAAACAAGGTCATTTGGACCAAGAATCCGTGAGAGAGATAGAGGTGAGGAACAGAAGAAAATCCTGGAACATCCGTTAGGAGACCTTCTGCAGCCGAAGGATTGAGCCACTAAGTAGTGTGGTGTACTCTGCGTAAACATCTGTTCTACCCATATCACACACAAAGAGTTCAAGCTCTTAATCCTGCAGATTATCCTGTCCGTTCACACTTTTGTAGATGTTTATTAAAGTTGATAGAAATTCAAATTTTTTTAAATTAACATTTTGGCTTTTGACGAAGCCGGATTTACACGAAACGGGATAATAAATTGAAGGAGTGGTTGATAAAGCTAGCAGATTCTTTATTTATCAGAAAAACATTATTGCCAGCACACTCACCAGAGGCCCGAAGTTATGTTGTTTCTTAGCTCCTTTATCTATTCAGTATCTAATCATCTACACCTTTTCCAGATGTACTTCAGAAATGGTCAATTTTATTTCAGAAAGCATCATTTGTATTTCAGTTTAGTAAATTTTATTTCCGAAATCGTCTTTTTAATTTCAACTTAGTCAATTTTATTTGAAAAAGTATCATTTGTATTTCAGTTTAGTAAATTTTGTTTCAAAAAGCTTGATTTATATTTCAGAAAGCGTTAATTGCATTTCAGTAAGTATCATTTGTATTTTAGGCAGTGTCAAAGATATATCGGATATTTTAATCATATCATATTAAAGCATGTAAAATCACAGGTTAGCTTTTTAGCAAAAATAATATAACACAGTTAAGTAATGTACAGGGTTATTCATTATAAATTACCCACTCCTTATCATCGTTATTATTGCCTATAGAAAAAAAAGTTTTGAATAAAAGTTGTGTGGTTATGACTGTATTTTGTTAGAATGCTATCAAAAGTACAGTAGCGTGAAGATTTCAGGGAATACAAAAAAATAATATTTTCTTTAAATGGGATACCCTATATATTATTAAATTTTTGGAATGATCATTTGTTCCTGATTTCAAAAAATATACCATATATTACCCCTACCATATACCGTTTTTGAATTATTAAACGTAGAATATCTTAGTTAAACTAGTTACTGTAAATATGGAAAACAATATTAAACTGAGCTATGAAAATGACAACTCTTATGTTTTATAAGTGACATTTCTTTAATGAAATAATCAAAATGGATTACAGTGAGGAAGAAAAAGTCCAAACATTTACTTGTTATATACAAAATAACAAAAATAAACGTGCAGCAAAAAGAGCATATAGGGTGCTCTATCCAAATCATCCCAACACCATCAGAAAATACGTTCAAAAATATTTACCGAAAGGTGAAGAATACCTCCAGTTTTAGTAGAAAAAACCGTGTCGTTTGAACAAACCAGGAAGAACAGCTAGATACACTGCTTCATTTCGAAGGTAAGCCCATCCATATTTATTCTCGAATATACGTTTTTGAAACGGTGTATTATTTTTTGGAAAATTCTGAATGTAGTATAAATAATGCAGTCGATCAATTAGGTAAAAGTTATTCCAAAATCCAACGTACGTTAATAAATAATAGCTACAGACCTTATAAAATTGTACCTGTACAAGTTTTTACAGAGGCTCATAAAAGGAAAAGGCTGGACTTTTGCCGCCAGTGATTCAAAAAGTTGGATGAAGATCCCGATTTTTTTACTAAAATATTATGGACTGATGAATCATCCTTTTCTACGGCAGGAGTTATAATATAAAAAATCGAAGGTCGTGGGAAAACAAGCACAACAGAAAAAGATTGGTAAAACAAATCTATGCAATTATAAATATAAGACGTTATCACTTATGCATTGACAATAATAGCGGACACATCGAAAATTTTTTATGAGTTTTCATTTATTTATATTTAAATTTTCTAAATAAATCTTTGTTATCTATTTTGTATAAATATTTGGTTTTTTCTTCCTCACTCTAAACCATTTTGATTATTTCGGGTAAGAAATGTCACTTATCAAACATAATAGTTATCATTTTCATAGCTCACTTTAATAATGTTAACTTTTCCATATTTACAGTAACTAGTTTAACTAAGATATTCGACGTTTAATAACTCAAAAACGGTATATGGTAGGGATAACATATGGCATATTTTTGAAATTAGGAGCAAAGGATTATTCCAAAACTTTAATAATATACAGGGTATCCTATTTAAAATAAAAAAATATATTAATTTTTTGTATGCCCTGAAGTCTGCACGCTACTGTACTTTTGAACGCATTCGAACAAAATTCAGTCATAACCGCACCACTTTTATTTAAAATTGTTTTTTCTATAGGCAATAATAACGATGATAAGTGGTGGGTAATATAATGAGTAACCCTGTACATAGAAACTAAAGTATTATGTAATCAAATTACAATACAGTTTAGCGACCGACAGGCATATTCTCCATCGCTAGAGCAGCTTCGTGATGGATGAGTAAGCTGTGTTGCTCCACCAACAACTGTATATTTGCTCGGCCTAAAACATTTTCCAAATATAACAGCCTTTACCCGCCAACTCCAGGAGGTACAACTTTGTTCCTTCTGCAATATTTTGAAGAGGAGCGTGACAAGGAGCATTATCAGCTAATATTACTAAATCCCCCAGTTGATTTCTCATGTCTTGCCACCTTTCAAATAATGATAAAACCCATTTGTTGGAACACTGTAAAATAACCTCTTCTTCGATCCATTCCTAAAACTCCTACGGCGGATATTGCAGCGATTAAATAAATATTTGGTCTTTTTAATGCAAGCCGAAGTTGCACGGTATGATTTCCAATTCTTGCAAGACCTTTTTTTCTTCTAGAAAGCAAATTAAAGTTTTTCTTGTCTATCTACATGATTTGTTTTCCTTGTGCTATGAGTTGATTCATAAATTTGAACATATTCGGCACTTCTTGCTTTATTTCCAGGTGAATTTATTCAATCTTCAAGATAATTCCCAACAGTTGTAACACGGAGAGATAGATTGAAGTGTTACAAATTCTTTTTTGATTTGCCGTAGTCATCTTCTACCTATCCAATTATTTAATCTATTTGCTGGTAATTTAAGATTTTCGACATTTTCCCTCCTCTTTGTTGCCCGTTTTCATTTCCTGAACGGATCCAATAATAGTAAGCAATATTATACTCGACGGTTAATTCAACGCTACCCAATCTTCTTTCCAGTTCACAGAGACAGCTATCATTTCCTTGTCCCTTCTTGTACATGATTCGTAGTTTGTTCTATTTACTGCGTCCCTATTCGTAATAGTCGTTCTACACATCGGGCAAGTAGCTCCCTCAGCAAAATTTTCCACTTCAACGAAGATAAAGTCGACGCAGCATCTGTGGACAATATATCTTCATGGCTGCAGTCTTATTACAGTTTTCCGTAACTTCAATAAACGCATATTTCAGAATTGATCTTGAAGCTCCACTTTTCTCAACAATATGTTGCAATGAAAACTGCCAATGGCAGTAAAATATGCCAACTTGTAATTATTATGCAAAATATTATGATTGAGTTACCTGAAATGCATTTTATCATGTTTGTGAAATATATTTAACATTTTCTGAATTACAATTGACGATTGTGAAAATACCAACAACGCATTCTAAAATTTAAATAAACACATTTCGGGTTACAATTGTTTACTCCGAGATATAATTGACGCTTTCTGAAACAAAATTTACTAAACTAAAATACAAATGATGCTATCTCAAATAAAATTGACTAAACGGGCATTCAAATGACACTTTCTGAAATAAAATTTACTAAACTAAAATACAAATGATTCTTTCTGAAATGCAATTGGAAAGGGTGTAGTTACAGAGACGTAACAAAATATTGGTGATAAGTTGTCACATCATAACACCTTTATCGAATCCGACACTCCAATTTTTGAAACAATGTCAATTAACAGCTTTATTCATCCAGCTCTTCCACAATACCCATGTGTGGTGTGATGTGCAACCGCATGCCATATTTGAGGCTAGGAATCAAGAACGTCTTTCAATTTATGTTTGAGCGGGTATCCTTGGTGATGGGCTTATTGGGCCTTTATTCTTCCAATTAGGTAAGAATGTATATTATACGCTTGCCTACAATGAAATTAGAAATACTCCAGAAATTTTTGAATTTGGCTCATACTCAATAGCCCTTACGGTTATGCCAATAATTAAGAGCATATCACTTAATTTAAGTCACCATGATATTGACAATTAGTTATAGATCAATATTTTAAGTGTCACAGTTCATTTTTTTTCATATTAGTCTTATCTTGTCATATGTCATCATGGCATTCAGATGCGTTTTTCTCAAAAATGGTTGCATTAATGGAAAGAAGACGTTTCTGTAGAAAAAAATTTCATTCAATTGGAATTTGCATCAACGCTGAGAGATAAAATTAAAAAAATGTGTTTTCTCAAAAAAAGCTCTCACCCATCAAAAAAATCTATTTCTAAAAAAACATGTAAAATTGCAATAGAGCAATGACATGCTACGTAAAAAGTTACACAAGCATCCAAAGTTTCATTCATTTAGCTCATTTTGTTCAGGAGATATGAAATAAAAATCTTATTTTTTATATATGTACCTACCTTTAGGGGGCCACCTTTTTTGGGTGGTACCATGAGCTCTCAAAGTTTGGTAGACCATTTCAGGATACCCTGTGTATAAAATTTCACGATAATCCATTCTAAACTTTTTTACCTTTTTTTGACACAACCGCTTTAGATTACGCAGAAATATTAACATTGTTTTGTGTACAATATATTAATACTTTAAAAACATAAAATTTTTTTTGGTTGGCAGAGACAAATGATGAGAAATGTTTACACGGGATATAATGCAAGATTTATAATCTAATTAGACTTTTATTATAAATATGCAAATATTAGTTTCGTTACTTGTTAGATGCCTCAATCGCATTTTCTGACTGAAGAGAAATATTCACTATAACACATTTTTAAATAAATAGTCTTGTGTTTATAGCAAGTTTATAGTATAACAAACTGACAGCTTGCCTTATATTTTAAAGTAATATCTTTCTAATGTAAAATCGGTAATAAATTAAAGAGCTGTCTAGCATACAGGTGGCAAATATAAGAAAATGTTTTATCGAATGACTAAGTGGAGCAAATAGTAAAATTTGCACTTATATTTCAATTTACACTGGATTTTTCAATGATTTGAGCTTCGTATTTTGCATATTTCAGTATTTTAGAAATTTTCTGAACATCATTAAAAATTAGGGTTCATTTATATGAGGATATTATTTACCGGATGTTCCACCTACGTCTTTTGCTTCCTATATCTTCCTACTCTAAGAAATATGCGGTAGAAAATCTTGTAGATAAAGAAAAGGTTAACTTGAGAAATTCATTTATATAAATAACAGACATTTACTCAAACTATTACTTTCATCAGTAAAATTTGGCAGACCTTAATGATGAATCAAGCGACAAACTAAACTCATTTTCTGTAAATTATTCGAAAAAGTTTTATACGGAAGGCCAAGTTATTATTTGGAAACTAACAGCCCTTTACGTCAAAATCAGTTTGGTTTTAGAGTTAAGAAAAATACTACAATGGTTATTAACGAACTTATTTTAAATGTAATTGAGGGCCTTAAAGATAAAATGTATGTGGGATGCATATTTTGTGACTTTTCTAATGCTTTTGATCGTATACAGCATGAAATACTCTTAAGTAAGTTAAGGAAGTATGGTATTAGTAGGCTAGCTGAAAAGTTGCTTAGTTCGTATTTGTCCGATATACAACGCCACATATAATAACACATCTCACATCTTGAGTATCCCACATGGCGTTCCTCAAGACTCTGTTTTGGGACCCCTCTTGTATTTAGTTCACATAAATGACCCATGTTTCATGTTTAAAATGTGTTTTATATGCGGATCTTTTTAACTGTACATATTAATCTAAATAATTTTTTAAGCAAAATGAAAGAGGCACAATCAAGAGCTTTATGGTCTCAGTCAAATGAACTGTGTTTAAATAGCAGTAAAACATACAATATGATTTCCATAACGAGAGATTTATAAGGTTATATGAACCCAGACTCTGTTAAATTTTTGGGGGGTAATATTATATCCAAAATTAATATAATAATATAATAATAATAATAGAAACCACACATGTAATAAGCTGGCCAAATGTACTTGTTTATAAATCTGATACATGAAGTATCTTTCAATGTGTTAATACTCTCTTTGAAATTAATTTTTCTTATGCAACCTTGGCATGGGAACACACTAGTCATCTATTCCGCGTTTTTAAAGTGCAAAGGTGATCAATGAGAATAATGTCTAGGTTTAAGCTACAGAGAGCACACCAGGCAAAATTCATGGAACTTAGAATCTTAACTATACTGTTATATATTATGTTGTCTTGAATATGCAAGAAATAATTTAAATAAACATCACGTAGATGTAGACATACATAATTATCACACACGAAATAGAAATAAAATTTCAATTAAATATCTCAGATTGGAAAAATGTCGCAATGCACCCATGCTCTATAATATATTACTTGCCAAAATAACTGCACTACCAGATCAATACTTTATAAACACCATATAAAATTTATTAATTCAAGGGGCATCATTGCGGAGGCGTTTTGTAACAGTGTTTAAAAAATACAGTTTTTAATTAAAATATAGGCATAACCTGATACTGTACACAAATTATTACCATTTTAATAATATATTTTCGATAATCATGTCTAACAACCTAGCAAATTTTCCTGTATATGTAATTAATTGTATATGTAATTAATTGTATAATTATATTTGTATTGAACGTGAATATATATGTACTATATATATTGTATATATGTATGTGTCTGTGTTTACATTTATTTGTGCATTGTATAGTAATCTACTGTATATTTTTGTATGTCTAAATTATTACAATATCAATTTGTTTTGACTTATGTAAGTACTCTGTACATTTACATGAATATAGCTATCTATCTAACTAAACTTATTACAAACTAAAAATAAAAATAAGTCGGTAGACTATTGTATACAATGCAATGCATAACATATTTCTTCCGTTTGCATTTATTCTTATTTTTTATGATTTTTTTTTGCGAAAAGATCTGAAGAAAGGAACTTTTTTAAAAGAGTCAACAGACCGATACCTTTATTGTATTTTCTTCAAGACCTTACAATATTTTATACATTATTACGAATATGGAAAAAGTTTTCAAAAAAAAAGCAACTCTACAATTCATAAAAAATATGCAATTAAATTTACATAGACATTTAATTTTTCCAGTTCCAGTTTTTTAATTGCTGTTTTTTAAATTTATGTTTAAAAGGTAAAAAGAAAAGCACAAATTAAAATTAACAAACAATAGTTACTACTTGAGAATCCACGAAATATGAAATTTAATACAACAAAATGTTTTTTACATATACAATACTTTTTATTAGTATTTATGTTTTCTCTTTTATTAAGTTTTGTTTCCTTTTTATATATTTACAAAAAATACTGTTTTATTAGAATAGTTAGTATACATTTTCTATATATTTCCTAGTGTTAACAGTATCAAATTTATTTTATTTATTTAATTAAATTTCTCTTTAATTTCCTTTTTGACAAATTATTTCTATGTAAATAATTTGCGTATTCTCCAAACAAAATTTATGATTTGCTGAATTGAATGTGATCTAATGTTACGAATAATTTTATATAATATAGTCAAATAAATGATTTTGATATTTTTAATATTCATTGAGGTTTCTTTCATTTATTTTTATTCTCCTATGTTCTTTTAATCGTCTTCTCATATAACTTCCTATTTGACCTACATATGATCTTTGCAATGTATTTCATAAAATAATTGGCTTTAATTAAAGCTGTGTTTTTATTTTTAATTTATTTATTAATTTATTTTATTATTTTTTTTAAATATATAAAATTCAATATGTTTTACAACTTGAGATTAAAAAATAATAATATTGATAGAATCTCGAAAATGTTAAATTTTTAAATGCTTAGTC
Source organism: Rhamnusium bicolor (assembly GCA_029963845.1). Taxonomy (NCBI): domain Eukaryota; kingdom Metazoa; phylum Arthropoda; class Insecta; order Coleoptera; family Cerambycidae; genus Rhamnusium; species Rhamnusium bicolor. The sequence goes on from JANEYF010002794.1 coordinate 32,865, forward strand.
AAATTTTGTTTAGCTACCCTTTATAGCAATTGCGAAAGCCCTAAGAAACCGTTATATTACTTAAATTTAATAAAATATTTGTGATTTTTAAATCTAAGCTAGAAACGTAAGTACTAAAAATAAATGTCCATCAAAATTTACTTACGACGATATCTTTCTCTACATAACCATAGGCACTAACCTGAAATAAGGAAAGAAAAAAAGTTAGAAATTAATTATATCAGAAAATACAAACAAATACTCGGTCGATACATTTAAATTTTAGAAATAATAAAATTCCTTGTTCACGATATTAAATGATTACTACATAACTAATTTAAATGTGTAGACTACATTTTACAGAAAATATTACATAAATGTACAAGATATATCTAAAAAACCGTTTTAAATTAGAACAAACAAGCAAAATTACAACAACAAAGTATCAGCTAATATGCCGTTTTACGCCATTTCGGACCTAGAAACATATCCAGTATACTTGTCCACGGGACACAAGACAATTACTTCTGAAAATATTACGTAAATGAAGTTTTCTGTAGATTGCCAAGCAAGGTATTTTTTAGATTTACCTTGTGACTATAAGAAGTTTGACATATTTGACATATTTAAAAGTTTATAGCATGGTTACGGAGTTACAGTATATGTAAAACCAGCGTTTATTCTATATAGAGACTGATTAATATATTCGGTAACAACCTAAAAATTGTTGATATTTGAGTAAGTGTGTAGCTAAAATAATTCAATTATGACTAACTGATTTTTGAAATTACAATCCGTCAATTACTCAACACGAAGTGCAGTTAACTTAAATGTAAATATACCTTTTATCTCACGTACAACTCAAAGATGTATTACTTATTGTAGCCCTATGTTTTATATAACCTCCTACCTACTAATGTTAAGTAATTAATATTAAAGAAACTCTTCCAGAAAAAAATTTGCCTCTTCATTAAAGAAAATACACAAAGCTTTATAAATATTTTAATTTCAAATTAATCACCATGATAAATGTTGCAACTTACAATTTTATTATAAAATTTCTGTAGAAACTTAAAAAATTATTACATTATTTATTTTATATCAATTCAATTTAAACCTTGTACTGCGAGAAAGAATTCCCTCCACACTACAGTGTATGTTTCCGTCATGACTACCTATTATATTTTTTTATTATATTTACCAATTTATTGTTATTATCTATACGAAATGTCCTACTTGCTTGTTGCCGCTTAAGAATGTTAATAATAGTTTTTATTATCTGTTTGCACACACGTCATATTTTTGTCTACGTACAAACATATTTTAAAGCAAAAAAATATAATTTAATCCATATATGAACTTATGAACAACAAATTTGATTTGATTTGATTTGTCAAATTAATCTTTACTTTCAGTGGCTTGCAAATATTTTTCCTATTCCCTTCTCAATCAGTTGTGTTTGTACTTTATCGAAAATATGATGATGGCGATAAAGTTACTGAACGGTTTCTAGTCCTATAGTTTTGGGACATTTTGTACTGCTTTCATTTCAAAACATTACATAGGGAAGTGTTCGGTCAAGCTCATGCAGTCCTCTATTACAAAATGTGACTGACTCTGATGAATTTACCACAGAGGCCAACCATGTACGTGTTAGACCGAAGCTGCTTCCCTATGTAATGTGCAAATATGAAAACATGGTAAATTTTATTAGGCATTCCCTGGACGATGATATTAGACGAATTTTATTGTGCCCAGAAATCTTTTTTTAATCATTAATTTAACGTCGGCCTATTTCAACTACCAGGGCCAATCACCGACATCAGGATATGAACTACCCCAACCTGCGGTAGGGACTTTTTACTTGCCTAACATTTAATAGACAAGGGACTAACTGCTTTACATCCCTTCCGAAGGATGGTATATCATATACACAACCCTCCTATAAGATTGCATTTCTTCTGCGTATATGCTGGTATATACAAACCGCTAGAAAGCGAGACAAGGTCGACGAGTTTTACTTGATACCATCAAATTAGTTACTGCGACTACCGTTGCTTTACCGAATTTAATCGTAGGATTAATAGAATCGCCGGTCACAAAATAAAAGTAACTAAATGATGGTAACAAGAAACAAGACGGTTTGAGTTGAGCTTAGTTTCCAGCTTCAGCAGTGAAATTTATTTTTTTCTGTTTTGTGGTGATGCAGTGTTTCAGTCATGTTTCCGGGTTTGCATTATTATGAAATGAGTGTCAAATATTTTACGCAAAATCGACAACAATTTCAAAATTCACGAAGTAGATGGCAAGACGTATTAGAATTAAGACTTTAGAGTCAAAAGTTTTCGTCACCGAACAGGTGACGTTTTGAAATTAAAACTAAGCACGCAGAAATAGGGTTACATTTGTAAACTTTATACATTTTACTATATCACTGAAATACTTGTGGCAACACTGATAAACTGTTTTTTTTTTGACATCTCTAATCTACTATTCGTGAGAGTTGATTCTATAGCAATAAAACATGCCTATAGAAAAGCAATAAACTTTTTTATTAATTGACAGAGACAGGTCTTTGCCACGATATTCAAAAATGTTTGTCGCAAAAAAATTTTTATTTTATATTTATTTTATATTAATTCTCCGAGACCTCTAAAAGAATAACAAATTATTGACATATTGACGGTCATTAAGAAGTTAAAAATATTGTCGAAGCATTACCTAAGGCACTCTCTCATTACTTTTTTTTCTCCTAATTGAATTCCATTACCACACATATTTTCTTACAGTGTCTGTACGTGGAAAAAGACTAATCTGATTAAAACTTACAAACAGATTTAAATCACCATATACTTATATAAAAAGTGGTATATCATACACTATATCTGTCAAGTCCGAATTTAACTGATTCAGATTATGTCTGCACTTTGTTAAAATATCAATGCATATATTTTCAAGACCCAACTTTTAAACATGACGATGCATTTTTATATTACTAATGTGAATTAATTTTTATACAACATGGTATCCTACAAACCTGAGAGTTGACACGTTAAATTGTAATTATCCACTAATGAATGGTTATGTGATCCTTGCCACGTAAGAATATTACGAATATTACATTGCCCTTTACTGAAAGTCACACACCCAACAAATAATTGTTTTTTAATGTGAATGCAGTGAACAGATGAGCTATTTTTTTATATAGAATAATATCTAAAAAACTCATATAAATAAATTTCTAAACCAGTCATGTGTTAAACTAGCATAATATGCTTTATGCATATGAAACTCTTAGTAATACAGTTGAGTATTTCTTAAATTATATAATATATATTTCTTAAATTATATTAGAATTGCTATAGTAAGTTGTACTCTATGTTTGATACACAAAGTGATTCTTAATTATGGTGGAACAATTTAACCACATCTAGAGGAACTAAGATTAAGGGATTCGATATTTTCAAAAACGTTTTACCGATTTGTTTCAGATTTGGTAAGTGAATACAACACTACAGATAATATTTATATTTGATTCAATTTAATATTTAGTTGCTGTAAAATCATGAAAAATCGTTGATAATATTATGGTAGGCAAAATTTAAGTTTTCAATGTCGGTTCTTTTATTAGTTGAATTTCTCTTTTTATGGCGAGCATATCATTAAAAATTCGTTTTTTTTTAAATTGTTTTGTTGACCAATTATTTCCACATTTTCAAAATCAAAGTTATATCCCTCTTTGGTATGAGTAACTAATGCTCATTTCGTTTATTATATTTTTTTGTAAATTATTTGGTTACATCATTTTACTGTTTTAAATATCTTTTGGCTTGACCTATATATACCGTTTTACACTTATTACATGGAATGTTATATAGTTCCATTGACGTTTGTAATTTAATTTTTGTGAAAATAGTAATAGTAATAATAAAGCCAAAAACGGTTTTTTATGTTTAAATAAAAATAAAAATTGTGAGAAGCAAAATTTACTTTTACTGTCACTACCGATTAAATTCTCTTATAATTGTATTATATTTTTTAATATGATACAGATATCTCACTTTTATGAAATCTGATTGGATCTGTTTCCCTTTCTAAAAAATTCTTTAGCTTTTATGGCACATCTGTTTTATTTATTTGTTTTTATGATAACTTGATAGTTACTTACACAAAACTGTGTAAGTATAATTTGGTTCAGCCTTTTAACCAATCATGTACAATAGTCTGCAATACAATTATATACGCTTTACTGTTTTACCCTCATTTACCACTCTGAGAGCAGAGTTCATTTGTATCAAATTAATGATTTATTGATATATTTATTCATTTATTTATATATTTAGTTAAAATATCCAATGAGTTGAAAAAAAAAACAGTTACAGGAGAGTTTTTACAGTAAAAATGCTCTTGTTAACAAAAAATAAAAAAGAGAAAGGTAAATAGATTTCAAATTACTTAAAAATAATACAATACAACAAAGTGCAAAAAATTACTATACAATACAGTACAATACAATACAATACAATACAATACAATACAATACAATACAATACAATACAATACAATACAATACAATACAATACAATACAATACAATACAATACAATACAATACAATACAATACAATACAATACAATACAATACAATACAATACAATACAATACAATACAATACAATACAATACAATACAATACAATACAATACAATACAATACAATACAATACAATACAATACAATACAATACAATACAATACAATACAATACAATACAATACAATACAATACAATACAATACAATACAATACAATACAATACAATACAATACAATACAATACAATACAATACAATACAATACAATACAATACAATACAATACAATACAATACAATACAATACAATACAATACAATACAATACAATACAATGCAATGCAATACAACGAAATACAATACAATACAATCCAATACAATACAATGCAATACAATACAATACAATACAATACAATACAATACAATACAATACAAAACAACACAATACAATAAAATGCAATGCAATGCAATACAATGCAGTACAACAATACATTACAATATAATACAGTACAAAACTGGATTATAATAATTAATTAAGAACAAACAGTAGCTGAAGTAATTAAATATGCCATATTTTTTAATATCATTCATATTACAACGAAGTATATCAAGCTGAGATTCAATATTAGCGTAGTTAGTCACTATTTGATACACTGGAGAACATTTATAAATATTTGTCCTACGGTTTTTAATTCAAAGTAGGTGATTACTTCTGGCATGATAATTAAAATATATGACGCAGATGATCAGTTCCAGATTAAAATCTTGTTTCCTAGGCCACACTCTTCTTGAATTGCCCGATGATCAGGCATAACTACCGCTATTAATAACGAAATAACCGGCACTGTAAAAGTAAATAAATTTGCGTTTGGGAGAGACTCATTGGGCACAATATTTTTGGAATAAAACTTGTCTATAGAAATCTACCTCAACCTCCTGTAGGAAAACAACGGTATCAACAGGTATCAAGGATACAATAGTGAAAATCAAGGAAATATTTGGTTCCAAAGAGATGGACCTCTGCTTACTATGTAGTTAACGTACGATAATAGACGGTTAACTGTACAACATCGTGGTGTCTGGTCAAATGCACACCACATCTGGTGTGCATTTAAAACCTGCAGATTCAAATACAATTTTCAAAATATTCTGTGTGACAGACCTCAACTATCTTTTTCTTGTCTAACTGTCTTGTATATCATTTTGTATCAACTCTCTATAATATTAATATTGTTATAATCTATATGCTCTGTATAATATTAATATTGTTATAATATTTATGCTGTATACTTTGTATATTTAAATTATAATTTCTCTGCCCTGTATTTGGATTTCTGTCGGGGCAGTAGGACAACTTACAAATAAATAAATAAAATTTTCCTGAATAAGTGAAATGTGGACCTCAGTGAAAGAATTTCAACATAAAATCACAACTCGTCAGGATTTTAAAGATTTTAATAATCATTTTAATCATTGCCTGTTTCACGATGACGCAAAATTTTAACTTTTCTATACTCATCATTGTTCTCGTAATAAATAAATTACAGATGCAACTGAAAGTAGATTATCATACTATCAGTGAGATTGTTCATGATTTCCTAATTACGGCCGTTGTTTTCATCTCTGAGTAAGGTACTGGTAAGTAAATAGAAGGTTAGAATGTGAATGTAGCATAAATAAAATGTTGAAGTTGTTAGTTATCGGTAACTTACCCAGAGGTGAAAACAACTGTCCTTAAGCAAAAAAAATTAAACAGATATTCTAAAACCGAAGCATGATAAATGGAAACTACATTGACAAAATTTTTGATGGATTATTTTTTATGTTATGAAGTAATAATTTATTTACAAAACTTGTTTGCAAACGATCATATCATAATTAATAAAAATATATTTTTTTAGAATTATGTGTTTATTTATGTCAATATGGCGTCATCACTCAATAACAGAAAAATGGCGAATTTAGTTTTAGTCAATAAAGTATTTGTCACTTAATAGGGGTGACGAAAACCAAAATTACTTCCCTTCAAAGTTACATTTACCATAAAGTAGCCTGCAACTAACGTTATAGTTGTCGCTATTTGAAAAATAGTGACAGGAACTACAGCAATTTCGCTGTGCAGTTAACTTTACAAAGAAGTAGGAAATGCAACGAATGACGTAATTTTCTCAGTAGCTTTAAACTGACGTCTACTACACGCTGCTACGAAAAAGTTACTGCAAGGTCCCCATATACTTCACGACCGTGAGGGTCGTTTTAAGTTGGTAAAGCTGGCTGATCCTATCTAGGTAAAGATAATTTTATTGTTTGGGATTGGCAGCATATATATATATATATATATATATATATATATATATATATATATATATATATATATATATATATATATATATATATATATATATATATATATATATATATATATATATATATATATATATATATATACCGGGTGGCCCAGGGACTAGGGAACCCCCAAATTTTTCTACAATTTTTGAGATAGAAATTTGAAATTTGTAGGGATGAATCAAGACAAAAATTGTAATTTTTTGATCCACCCGCTCCAAAAAAGTCACTTCCGGTTTAACAGGAAGTGACTCCAACTTTCTTATTTTAAATAGCACCCTGTATATTTAGGTGATTTTTCTGATAAATATTAATTTCCCTTTATAAAGCTTTTTTCAGATTTAAAATCGGTTCATAAATAACCCAGACAATTACATTTGTTTGTTTCTTTTAAGAAGGCCATGAATCTAATAAACGAAATACATTATAAATAAAATAATTGTCAACACTCGTTGTAAGGTGTCTACCATCATTACTATTATGTAATTGTAATTATTTCTCATATCGTTTATTTCTTTATTTACGTTTGTTTATTTTTTTTTCGATATGTTTATTTTTTACATTTCGTACTACCATAACTTGCTTATTTTGAATAGCATCCTGTGTGTTTTATGTGGTGTTTTTCTTCTCATCAAATTATTCTCTCCGATAATGTATGTATTTGTTCAAATAATAACGTTATTAATGCACAAAATGTCGAACATAAAATATTCCTGATACTGTTTTCACTCTTTTCCATGAGTAGGCTGTGTACTCGTATACCTAGGTACGTGAAAATGTAATTTTTAAGTGATCCAATTGTTACACTTATCAAATTATACCTATTGTAGTATAATAATAATAGTAATAATAAAAAGCATTAATTTATTTAATAATTAAACATGTACATCAACCCTACCCAACAAAATGAACTATTCATTGCAAATAAAGAAACTAGGAGTAAGTTTTGGAAGACCAGAGTTATAAACTAGAAAATAATGAAGAAATAGTGAGTACTATACATTGAACTAAAGTATAGAAACTTATATAAACTGAACTAAATTAAATGTTAAATAACATTTTCTGTAAATTTCACTGTAAATTATTTGCAAATACGTTTTACTTTAGAGAATTTACCTATTGCTCGAGAAAGAATGTTATTTTTCCAACAGAATGGAGCTCCGCCCCATAATACACTTGAGGTTAGAAGATATTTAAATAATCGTTTTGGAGATCACTGGATAGGTACTCATGATCCAACTAGATGGTGCGAGATCACCGGACTTGTCCATTAGACTTTATTTTAGGGATATTTAAAAAATAATGTATATTCTCAGCAGCCGACTACTAGAGAAGATCTCGAGGATAGAGTGAGACAGGCAATTAATAACATAAATCCCCAAAACTTACGAAATGTAATGAGAGAACGGTCAGAAAGAATTCGTGCTTGTATTCAAGCAAACCGAGGCCATTTTGAACAAAATTTATAAAGTTTTAGTTATTTAACATTTAAATTAGTTCGAGTTTTTATAAGTTTCTGTACTTTAGTTCAACAATAGTACTCACTATTTCTTTATTATTTTCTAGTTTATAACCTCGGTCTTCCAAAACTTACTTCCTAGTTTCTTTTGGTAGAAAAAGTTTATATGTTGCATAAGCTTAATTATTAAATAAATTTATGCTTTTTGTTATTACTATTATTATTATACTACAATAGGAATATTTGAATATAAGGTACAATTGGATCACTTAAAAATTACATTTTCACGTACCTAGCTATACGAGTACACAGCCTACTCAAAAAAAGAGTGAAAACAGTATCAGGAATATTTTATGTTCGACATTTTGTGCATAATAACGTTATATAACAAATAATATTAATGTCGGGATATGAGAAATAATTACAATTACATAATAGTAATGATGGTAGACACCCTTACAACGAGTGACAATTATTTTATTTATAATGTATTTCGTTTATTAGATTCATGGCCTCTTAAAAGAAACAACAAATGTAATTGTCTGGGTTATTTATGAACCGATTTTAAATCTGGAAAAAAGCTTTATAAAGGGAAATTAAATATTCATCAGAAAAATCACCTAAATATACAGGGTCTATTTAAAATAAGAGTTGGAGTCACTTCCGGTTAAACCGAGGTACTTTTTTGGTGCGGGAGAAAATTAAAAAAATTTTGATTTTTTTTTTTTCGATTCATCCCTACAAATTTCAAATTTCTATCTCAAAATTGTAGAAAAATTTGGGGGGTTCCTAGTCCCTGGGCCACCCGGTTATATATACTATATACTTAATTACTGTAATGTAATTAAACCCATATTGTTTATTACTATAATGTAATTAAACCCACGTCAAATTCTTTCTCTGTACTTATTTATTCTCCTGGGTCCGGAATCCCACGCAGGTAGCTATAGTTGCCCATGTGTGCGATGCTTGGATGACGCTCTAATACAGAGCCATCCAAGTGGAAGCCACAAAGGTGCGACTGGCTCCCTGTCAGTGCTTTTCCTTTAGTGTCTTTTTAGAGTTTTGTTCACCAATTTAACTCAGCTACACCGTGCTGATGAAGACCAATTAGTCAGAAATACGTGTCCACAGTTTGCATCTTTCTGCCATTTGCAATTTTTGCATTTTCCACCGTGCAATTTTTTTCATTATGCGGGCGTACCCGTTAAGTCATATTGTTTATTACTGTAATGTAATTAAACCCACGTCAAATTCCCTCTCCGTACTTATTTATTCTCCTGGGTCCGAAATCCCACGCAGGTAGCTATAGTTGCCCATGTGTGCGATGCTTGGACGACGCTCTAATACAGAGCCATCCAAGTGGAAGCCACAATGGTGCGACTGGCTCCCTGTCAGTGGTTTTCCTTTAGCGTCTTTTTAGAGTTTTGTTTACCAATTTAACTCAGCTACACCGTGCTGATGAAGACCAATTAGTCAGAAACACGTGTCCACGGTTTGCATCTTTCTGCCATTTGCAATTTTTGCATTTTCCACCGTGCAATTTTTTTTATGCGGGCGTATCCGTTAAGTCATATTATATATACATCTTAATATATGTACATAGTATACGAACAATAATCGTAATTATTATTATTTATAATTATTTATTTAATCTGATTAATATTTGTAAAAAAAAGAAGCCGGCGTCTGACTGTTCCTCTGACCTAAATTAATCGCATTTTATTTTTATCATAGTATTATATTGCAAAACGATATATACTGAACGATTAGAGTTATTTAAGTGGTAGAACGTCACAGCCAGAAGAGAGAAGAATTAAAGAAATACCATATTGAACATTTTGAAATTAAAATCCTCTGTAATCTTTATTTACATTCATGATCGCAATTTCTTCAAAAAAAAAAAACATTAGTATAACTTCTTCGATAGGATTGATTTAAAAAACAAATTTTCTTTAAAAGGTATTCTAAACTCACAACATTGTTATTAGAAAGGCATTACATAATGATTACATTTTTCTATGAATTAGTTGATATTCAGAAATTCCTATTTAAATTTATAATTTACTCCTCTGGGTCAAGTGTCTCCATAAATAACAAGAAGAAGACACAATCCATTTTATAATTTAAAGAAAGCTTTTATAATTTAGGATGACTTGGGTGATTTAGTTTATAACACTTCCCATAGCAGTAAACAATATTATTTGAAAGAATTGACCACGGTGACAGTCTGGTACTGTCCTATGAAGAGGCATATACCGCCAACATAAATCACTGTGGTGTCCAGTGACACAAAACTGATACACCTATAAATCTCCGTAAAGCTAATGTCGAGCAATTATACTTCAGATAAAGTAATATATTGTTGTAATTATAGGTAATACACACGCATCTAAAATACGCGATATGTGGATGGTACCGTAATTCGAATGCAGAATTATTAGTGACTCAAACGTTTGTTTTCTGTTTGATTGCATAATATTGGTTGAACATGTTAAACAAAATGCTAGGACGGTATCTAAGTACACATACATTTTGTTAATTAACATACAATTTATTGCCTTTTCGACTGACATTTACAGATTTTCCAATTGGCATTTAAGCGAAGCTTAGGTTTTATTATATAATTCCGGTTTGTATTTAGTTTAGCAATATAGTCTCATCTAAACAACAAAGATATATTAGTAAGTTATTAGGATGTAGGCGTTAACATATTTATGAGATATTAAATCTATTTTTTTTTAATCAGAGCTACTACGCTTTAAATTCTGATTTTATAGCAGAATTTTCCAAGAGAATTTGAAATAGTATGTTATTTTACTGTTATGGTGAATAAATAATTATTCGCATATTCCTAATAAAATTTGGGTAATAAAAACAATTATTTTATATAAAAAATTATTACCAGTTGTATGATATAAATTTTACCAGAACTCTTTAGTTACGTCGGATTTAACTAAAAGATAAAATGTTGACAGAGCATAAAAATATAGAAAAAAGTGAAATATATGAAATATTAAACTATAGATCGTTAGCGCTACTATAAGATTTTTCTAAAATATATGAAAGAGCTTTTCCAATAAGATTAAGCACCTTCTTGGACCATTGCACAATTTGGTCTCAAAAAAATGGTAATCAACTTAGAAGGCGATATATAACCAATATATGTATGTTTTAAGAGTACCTGATGAAAAACGAAAAGGTGCTAGGATATTTTATGATTCTAGTCGAGCTTTGGACACAATAAATCATGGCTTGTTACTGCAACAACACATACTTATCATACTTAACAAGAATGTAACAATATGTTTCATTACATACAATTTGTTATATAAATCGCAATTAAAAGAAGTAAATGTTGGGGTGCCTCAGATTAGTATACTTTTCATATTTTTATATTTATATTTTTATCAATGATCTGGTAAACAATATACAATGTAATATGGTCACGGTTTTTACAGAAGGATTTTTCTGCCTCAGTCTTCGTATTTAATGTTAAATCTCATTTAAATACAACGAAAATCTCATGAAATGGGCGGAAGACAATGGGGTGGTACTAAATGCATCAAAAAGTAATCCACTCGATTTCCACGAGTAAGGTTGATTATAGTTTACTCATGGAAATAGATGGAGTGAGTTTGCAACAACAAGCCACAGTTAAGTTTCTCGGTTTGCTCATACATTCCAAATTCAACAATGTTTTAATGACCGTATATTAAACATACCCAGTGACAGTTCCTGAGTGAAACCTCTTTTAAGGTATCTTTAATTACGGTTAAACTTCAAAAATTAGTTTTGTGCCAACTTCGAGGGCCATTGAATGAGAGTTATAAAAAGAAAAAAATACAAGCTATCTAAATCTGACCTGCAAATTTTTTTGAAAATGATATACAATTATAGACTGTAACGCCTAGAAATTAATGGTTGAATATGTTTTTACTAAAGGATTTACATCAAAGATAATTTCTGAATTCTTAATTTAATATCACCTTGTGAGTTCAACATTGTTTATGGTATGATCATACAAGTAAAGAGATTTTTGCCTGAATAAGCTACGATTTTACATTTGGAAATAGTCAGTGATGACTTCTTGAAGCTATACCAACCCCACAACTCTATTATTCTGAACTTGTAATGTCTGACAATCATCCAAATCAGATATGATATTAAAATGTTCATATCCCATACAAAATATATCGCTTTCGATAATCTCAAATCATAAACAATAAAAAAATTGAGGTGCCAGATTTGACTACTAAGGCACCATTGAAGTGACGATATATAAATCAGACTTGTAAACATTATACGCCCAAACTACAATCTGTTCATTAAATATGATCTAAATAAGTCCAACAGTGACATAATAATACCAAACCTTTCAAGTTTTGTTAACAAAATGGAATGATATATGCAATAAAAAGTTCGGAAAAGTTCGTATCCATCACATCAACTTGTCCCTAATAGTTCTGGGCATTGGAGGTGTACTGCGTTGCAAGTAGGTTGGGCATGACTTTTGACTCATAAAACCATGCTGTAGGATATACAGTTTTTCACTGACATATATATATATATATATATATATATATATATATATATATATATATATATATATATATATATATATATATATATATATATATATATATACATATTGCTGGGATGCAAGTCGCTATCCGCCACAGAGACATTGAGGATGCCGGTCGGATAGTAGCATTCAGACCATATGAGAAGTTTCATACCTCTCACCACTATTCACTTCACCATAGGTAGTATATAACTAGCAGGTTGGCCACTATCATTTGTCTGTTCCATAACCTATGGCATACTGAAGAGAACAAATAAGTTCGAAATCGATCTATGTCTGGTTAGGAATTGACAAATGATATTGGCTATCGATCTATCATGATTTGAAGGTGTAATTCAATGCAGGTCGGGGTATTTGCCCGCTGAGTAGTTGTTTCCTTCAAATCATATTTAATCATATACAAATATATATATATATATATATATATATATATATATATATATATATATATATATATATATATATATATATATATATATATATATATATATATATATATATATATATATATATATATATATATATATATATATATATATATATATATATATATATATGTTACATAACTGGTAAATGTATAGATTTTCCGGTGAATGTTTAACTGGATGGTTATTGTAGAAGGAAATTTAAAAATTAGGCGTTCTACACACTTTAACCGGTAAATATGCACAGTGACTTATGCGTTTTGCCAATGTAAATACAAAGTATGAAAATCTCAGATTATACAGTGTCTGTAAATAAATTAATTATTTCTTAAACCAAAAATATTAGAAAAAAATCCTCGAACCCGTCGATATCTAATTTCAATTGCGCACCTTATCCTTTATTTTTTTTACTAATTTACTAATTCACAATTTGCAATTTATAGTAAATATTCGAACCATACTCCTTATTGTAACTGATAATACCCTAAACGATGAATTAAGTGTTGTTAAACCTTGTTTATAGTTTCCTGAGAAATGTTGTTTATTTCTGTTTTAATTCTCTCTGGATTCAACAATGATTTCCGATTTGGTTTTATAAACTAAGTTTTTAGATGGCCCACAGAAAATAATCTAATGGATTGAGGTCCGGTGACCTTGGTGGCCATTCGATGGGTCTATCAATCCACCTGTTCAGAAACATTTGGTCAAAATACCTTCGAACATCTGCTGCATAATGGGGGAGGCGCACCATCCTGTTGATACCACAGGCATCCGTCAACATCTCCTGGATTAATTCTACTGGGGAATAAATTTAATAACGTTGGAATGAGACAGCTCATTAAAAATTGAAGATATGCCGGTCCGTTTACAGTTCCATCGAAAAAATAGGGTCAAATGATTATATTTCTTACAATTCCCGTCAACACATTTACCTTTTCTGGATACTGTGTGTGCAGCTCCCGCATCCATCGAGGGTTTTCTCTTGTCCAGTATATACAATTCTGACAATTCACTTCACCATTTAATATTAAATTGCCATTAATCGGGGAAAATAATATTTTTGATCAGAAGAAGAATACCATTGCACATGCACATATTCATCACTGTTTTACCAAATTATATCCTCCGATCTGGATCATCATCACTTAGTCCTTGCACAAGCTGAATCTTAAAGGGATGCCATTTTTCTTGTGTTAATACTGTATGTGCTGACGTTTTAGTAACATCATAATCGCGACTAACCTGGCGACCGCTGATATGTGGATTTTCTTTAACAGCCAGTAAAATATTTAATTTTGTATCTTTGTTAACACCTGGGCTACCTGTTTTGGATAAATCTTCCACCGTACCAGTCTCTCTATTTTTTTTCAATTTTACTCGCTGTCGATTGAGTTATGGGTCGTTCTGGATATTTAGTAATAAATAAATTACATACTTTTTGTTGAGTTCGCATCCTACCACCCAATCATCGTAAGAATTTTAATTCTCTGCTTTACAGATAGACTCATGTTGTAAATTAAAATAATTCGACAACAATTATTGAGAAATCACTACTGGGGTAAAGTATTATTAAGTTATTCACTGTCAAAGACGATAATGTTAAAACAAAAATCAAACAAAAACTAGCCTACTTCAAAAATTAATAAAGTGTTTAATTCACTTTTTTTACTTGTTTTTTTATATGGCCATATTTTTCAAATTATCAAATATAGGCTCTAACTGTGATACAAATTTGGAATCAGCTGTTGAAACAGATTCCAAAAATGGAGAAATATACAGGGTGTTCCGTTTAAAAAATTATCGATGACGTCATAACGGAAACAGTGATGACTATTTTTCTTGGTTATGATGTCAAAGATAAGTTGCGAAATTGAAATTAAAAATCGACGTGTCCGAGGATTTTTTCTAAATATTTTTGGTTTAAGAAATAATGAATTTATTTCATAATTTACGGATATAACGTATACTTGTATTTATATATGTATGTCTGTATATTTGTGTATATTATGTATGTAGTATTTTTTATCTGCGTCCTACATTTGTCAATATTTTTATCTCTTTTAGAGTCCTGTGGATGCTAATAAATATAGTGAAACGTCGCCTAAATTAAAAAAAGTAGTTTTGCTATTTTGATTGACCTATTCCCACTAGGTTGTAATATCTTTATTATTACTTTCTGGGATGAAGACTATCTTTTAAAAATACTTTAATTTGAAACCTGAACATAAGTTTAATTCGAAGAACTTTAATATCTTTATTCGGGATTTGCATATAATTATAACATGTTAAAATTGTTGGCCAATAAAAAGAAATAGAGGTTAATAATAGTAGCGTGGCCGTTCAAATGACGTTACTTGACCACCCATCAAGACCTCGCAACTTAGCTGATTCTTCAGATTGTTTAATCTGGTTTCGACGCCGAGTTTTTCGTATATGTTTATATTTAAATACTCGATAATTTACTCTGATTTGTTGCGACTGCTTGAGTGTTCGATTTCGTTCGGGTTGTTTCAAAAACGCAACAATTGATTCTGAACTGATGTGGTATTTTTTGTGAATAAGAACCATATTAATTTGTGCTTTTAAAATGAAATTTCTTTAATTGGATTTAAAATTACTGAAATATAATAATATTATGATGTCATAATTAAGTGTCTTAATTTCAGAATAATTGTGATAAATTGGAAAAAAATAAGTTACACTGAATGCATCACTCTCTAAAATTATAAGTAATATCAAATAAAATATAGGGACTTTAGGGACTATTTATTGTGTTTGCCTCCAAATAACCAATTAAAACAGAGATAATGAAACCGGAAATAGACACGCAATATTTTTACAAGACAGGAAAGGTTTGTCCACAATTTTTTTCAACGAGAAAATGGCAGATTTATCGGTTTTAAAAATCACTATAACAATAAAAAAAAAGTTAACTAATTTTTGCAGAAACTTATTCGTGATATAATTTGTAGAAGCGCACCACTGTAATATACCTCGCTATACATAAGAAAACTTTGAAAAGTATGTTACATAGCCTCCTTGGTTTGCATCCCAAGTTTTGTAATATTTTCTCCAATTGGTTCTAAGAGAACCAAAAAGAAGAAACCTTATTTCTACTTTACACATCCTGCACCTTGGTAAGGGTTCATTATTGAATACGTGATCATAACAACTTTTTTTGCTTATTTTGGTATACACTGTAGAAGTTTGGCATACTATTTCATTAAATTATATACATATAAAATAAGCAGCACCCTATATATAGCTATGTGTTCCACAAGTATTATTTGTTATTGTTGATTCTTTGTTAAATGTTGCCATATACTATTTACGATGTTTAGAAAAGAATCAAATAACATGTTATATATTTATTTATTTATTTATTTACACACTGTTCGACAGGTGAAAACCCAACTACAGAACAGGAAAGTAAGGAAACAAGAAAAACAAATAAAAAGAAAATATACAAAAAGAATATATGTGCGAGAGCAAAAAAAAACAGCATAGCAAAATGTTTAATTAAAGCACATTAGATACAAAAAAATGTAAAAAGAGAAACAAGTCATTTATTTCAAATAAGTAGATCGAATTAAGGCGACAAATAAGTATATCCAACCTGTTACCTGTCATTGTCGCACGTGGTATACATGGGGGAATTAAAAGTATATTTGTGCGCGCGGTGGAGAGACAAAAGGTTTGGATTCCACGTGAGGATGTTCTAGGAATATAAGAATGTAATTGCTCAGTAATGTTTTGACAGTGTATTTTGTGATTTATAATTTTATACAGAAATACTTGTGACTGATACAGACTGGACATCCAATTTTTGTGGAAAACCGATAGGCACTCCATCGGATTTAATGCCAAGTAATTTAAGTAATCTACATGCAAGCATGGATCAAACGAAACAATTATAAGACATGTTTACAATATTCATATCCGCAGTCTCGATTACAACAGATTATAAATTCATAAGTTTTGTATGCATCAGATACCATGGTCTCAATATCATTTACGAACGGAAGTTTACAATATCAAGAATTACTTACACCAAGTTCACGAAAGTTATCAGGGCGCTTTAAAATCATACCTTTTAGTTTATATTCAAAAGGCAATGTAACCGATTTTAACTTATAAGTCATTACATTGCATTTTTGAGGATTGAAGGTAAGTTGTTTAATTGATACCAGTTAGAAATTTTATCTAAATTGAATTGGATTGGTTTACAGTAGCTCGTTTCGAGTTACACCAAATATGTTTTAGTCATCCACATAAAGAAAAGAATTAACATCCAACTGATCGACATGTCATTGATGAATATGTTAAATAATAGTGGCCTAAGTACAGATCCCTGCGGAACGCCTGATGTTCCAAGGTACTCGACAGACCTGACTCATTAAACACTATATATTGCTTCCTATTGGATAAATAAAATGCAAACAGAGTAAATCAGAAAATCCTAACGTTTTAAGCATATTATGTAGTTTCCCCTGATCGAGTCTGTTGATTGCTTTGGAGAAATCTGTGTAAATAACGTTAGTCTGGACCTGCATATCTATTGATTCAGCAATGAATTGCGTAATGCACACGAGATTGATTGTGGTGGATCGACCTTTCATAAAACCCGTAAGACTGTGGTAAATATTGCTGTGCATTTAAGAGCTTTTCAAAAATTATACAGTATGGAGATTGGACAAATATTTGTGATATTGAGCCTGTCTTCTTTTTTATACACGGTACCAACTTTAGAATATTTCTAGATTTCAGGAAAAGTACAGCTTATAAAGTTAATAAATAAATTTTATATCACTGAATTGCGATTGATTAAAATCGCTATTTGATGATAGAAAATCAAACACCATAATACCGATTATATTCGAATCGGTCAATTGAGAAACAACACATGTCCACCATATGCACTTTTTGACATTTTGCGTGAAATTCGTTTATATGATATAGATCTATCGTTTCACTAAAAAACAGAACTTGTCCTGCATTCTATCACTGTACAAGATCAACCTTCAATATACATACATTTATTTGAGAAACAGCATTTGTCCGGGACATGTGTTGTTTCTATATAATGACGTATGCGCATGTACGGATTTTGTATTAACTATCGTACAGTTCAAAATTGATACGGTGCAAGACGTGGCGTCTACTTCA
The DNA here is from genome assembly GCA_029963845.1 of Rhamnusium bicolor. Lineage (NCBI taxonomy): Eukaryota > Metazoa > Arthropoda > Insecta > Coleoptera > Cerambycidae > Rhamnusium > Rhamnusium bicolor. The sequence goes on from JANEYF010002794.1 coordinate 51,410, forward strand.
ACTGAAAAAGTAAAGCGTAAAAGAGGCGTTAAATCAATTGTTTATAAAAGTGAAACAATACGAAAAGCTCGAGTAAAAGGAGTAAACTATAAAGAGAATCGTGTATTAGCTGTTAACTGGGGCGAACCATGCAAGCAAGTAATTATTTTCTAGGTTAAAATAGTTCACATATAAACGCTTTGTTTTGTTTTAGCTGTAAAAACAAATGCTTTAAAAAAGGTTATCGAGAATATATAGCCGAGGTCAACAATAAGTTTAGAAGTTTTCAAACAAAAAACCAGCAGGACGCTTATTTACAAGCACGAATTGATGTTAGATCCGTCTCTCGTCACCGACCTCGAAGTAATTCTGAAATACAAAAACCCCATTTACATTCATTTGAGTATTCCGTTTCGTCAAGTACTGGAAAAGTTAAAGTTTTCAAAAATGCTTTCAAGAGTATCCATGGTATAACTGATGCCAGAATTCGCCGATTAAATCATCTTGCTGTCCTTGGAAATTCCCCATTTGATTTGTGAGGATTAAATACACCTGTCATTAAAAAACCTAAACATTTTGTAGATGCCATAAAAGAACACATCTAGTCATTTCCCGTGAAAACTGGACATTACACTACCACAAAGTATTCTTCCTTAAGTGAGACGCTGGATGTAAAAACCATGTACTCGATGTTTTTAGAAAAATATCCAGAAATATCCGTTAAGTATGCATTTTATTTAAACATATTCAAAAAACATTTTGATCTTACCTTTGGGCGACCTCAGGTAGACACATGCTGTACGTGTGAACAACTTACAGTAAAAATAAAATCAAAAGATTTAACTAACAATGCAAAAAAGATTGTTCATAATCGCAGGGCAAAAAAGTTTTATACAAGAATTAAAGAAATTACGGAAATATGCCGCAGTAACGACAGTCTGTTTGGAATATGTAATGCCAGAATTCGCCGATTAAATCATCTTGCTGTCCTTGGAAATTCCCCATTTGATTTGCGAGGATTAAATACACCTGTCATTAAAAAACCTAAACATTTTGTAGATGCCATAAAAGAACACATCTAGTCATTTCCCGTGAAAACTGGACATTATACTACCACAGAGTATTCTTCCTTAAGTGAGACGCTGGATGTAAAAATCATGTACTCGATGTTTTTAGAAAAATATCCAGAAATACCCGTTAAGTATGCATTTTATTTAAACATATTCAAAGAACATTTTGTTCTTACCTTTGGGCGACCTCAGGTAGACGCATGCTGTACGTGTGAATAACTTACAGAATAAAATCAAAAGATTTAACTAACAACGTCAAACGTGTCGCTACTGCAGAAAAGATTGTTCATAATCGCAGGGCATAAAAATTGTATACAAGAATTAAAGAAATTACGGAAATATGCCGCAGTGACGACAGTCTGTTTGGAATATGTATAGATTTTATACAGAATCTTAGCTTACAGTCAATTCCTATACAAGAAATATTTTATCTCCACCAATTAACCGTGAATATGTTCAACGTCCACAGCTTTAAAACCGGAAAATTTTTATCTGTATCACGAAGGATTAGGAAAGAAAAGCCCTAATGAAGTGTGTTCGTTTCTGCTTGATTTTATCAATAGAGAAGTGCCCAAAACGGTAAAACACCTACATATTTTTTCTGACGGTTGCGGGGTCAGAATAAATATCACACGGTGATAAGATTGTGCTGTGCTTTGGTGGAATGGTGGAATTAGAACAATTCGACACTGCTGAGCAATATTTTCCTATAAGGGGTCACTCTTTTCTGCCCTGTGACAGAAATTTTTCCGTGGCATAACGAAAAATACGACAACATGACCGAATATACACCTTAAAAAGAATACACTGAGCTTATTGTGAGCTACAGTGCAAAAAGGAATTTTTCCGTTTACTTAATCGAGACAATACTATAATAAAAGATTTTAAAGGATGGTGACCTAAAATTTTATAAAGAAACTACATCTCCCTTACCACTTCGAATAAAAAAGTTTCTAGAGATGAGAAACAGCACTTTCAGGTATCTCGCTTTAATCATTTTAGTCATGACAAACGCAAAAAAGGGGCTTGTAGTAGGCCGAGAATTTATCTGTGGATTATCAGAACATACATTTCAACTGGCAACAACAAACAGAGTTAAACAATTTGGTATGAATGCTGCGTACCCTGACATTAAACTTCCCATTAAAGACAAGAAAATACTGCATTTCAAAAAGTTTTCACCCTATCTGGAAGATGCACAAGTAGATGGTGTAAAGGATTTTTATGATGATATTTTTGCATGGCCCACAGTCAGTGGTGTTGTTACAGATGATTATCAGACAGTAGAATACTTCTGTTCATAATTTTTAGTTAATACTATATTTTTATACTAAAAAAAAAACTGTTGTTATATTCTTCTGAATAAAATTTTCAGTTTATGAAGAAACAACACTTGTCCATTTTTTCTATACTCAGCACCGATAGTTTGACTTGTAATTTTCTGAAATGCAAGAAATTGGTTTCACTAAAGCTATTAAACAAAAAGCACTGTTGAAAATTTCAAACAAAGAAAAGTACAGATATGCTTTTCTTGATTTTCTCAAAACTGTCATTTCTGGACATTGACGTTTCTCAAATAACCGATTCATTTGGAAAACTGTGTGAATCGCACATACAATGGACCTCATGCTATGAGCTACGAACATGTGACCCAGCCCAACCAGCAAGCGTTAATCGGATTGAAATAATAATGCAACCAGTACCTGCTGCTTCTTTCTGTTATAGTTCTGATTGTTTCTTTTTTTGAAATAAATTTCAGATATGGTAGTAAAAGTTATAATGTATGATTTTAATTAATATTAACGCTAATCATTTTTTTGTTGACATGCCAGTTGAAACGTTAAAGGAAAAATATTACTTCAATTTGGAAACCTTGTAAGTTTAAAACTCTTTCTAAAATGAAGAAAGGTTCGGAAAACTTTTTTCTTGAAAAATATCAATTTTTTAATAATTTACACTCAATATCGCCAAAAACTAATTTTTGTTCAAAGTTTCAAGCAGAGAAGTTTCAGTAGACCAATAACTAGCTATCCATTTGTGCATGCACAGTTAATGATAAAGTGGCTAGATATAACCTCGCAGACAAAAAGTACTCACCATATGGGAAATTTTATCATTATTGACATAAATTGCTAAACATAAACTAATTACTATATTACACGATGTTAATATTTTATTGGACTTCACCTAATTTGTGTGATATTCTGAACTCGCCTTGGCATACTGTCCATTAAATTCCTTATTAGGATTTGGGGGAATAGCAAAAAATTGGTGTTATTCAAGAAAAAATTAATTTTTCTCAAACCAGTTAAGATATTGCAAAAAAATCCTAAAATGTCCCGAGGGAACACATCCTTTTTCGAAATTCCAATCACCAAAAGGGTCAACAGTTACTTTCAAGGAAATTTTATTAGAATGGAGTTTGGCAAAATATGCATGGTTTTCTTCTTCACTGTATTATTACTCCTGTACACAGAAAGGTTTTACAGAATTTCCTTGCAATAGTGCATAAATTATCATCACTGTTTAAAAAAAAACTGTTGAGCAGTCTTAAAGTTAGGAGGTTTTAAAATTTCATTGCCGCTTAGCAAAAAATACTCAAGAGTAGACACCATATCAAAACTTTTGTAATATCAGTCACTCCATTGAGATACATATATTAATAAACCTTTTTAAATCATTGTGTGTAAGTAAAAGTAATTTTCAGATTTTTCTACCGTTATGCATCGGTTGAATAATTCTTTCTATTTTATGTTTACATATTGTATTTTAATTATGAAACTTATTTCGCACCTGCAATTTCAAAGAATTTATTTGAATACGAAAGTAGTAAAAATTATTTATTTTCTCTTCCGCTATTTAGCTCATCTTTTCTAGATCGACAACACTGAGTGTTTATCCACACTGAAATAATATACAGACTCTTAAAAATCTCAGCTTTGAAAATATTAAATATAGTACTAAGTTCCTTATATTTTTTAATTTGTTTATTATTTTTTCTATCGAAAAATAAAGATGCATTAAGTATTATGTATTCATTGCAGACGCCGGTATTTATTTTATTCAAAGATTTTTACTGAATGATATAGAAGCTAGTCTTAGGTATACATTTATTCCCAGTAACGAAAAAGTTTCTAAGAAACTCCTTTAAATATAAAACATTGCGAAATTTGGCGTTAATTAATCATGTTTTCAAAACAAATGATTGTTTTCTTTTTAAATGAAAATACTTGATTTAGTTAAATGAGGCAATTAATTAAAAAAGAAAAATAAGCAGTCATTCAGTAGGTGTTTGTTAATTGGAAATTCTATATTTTGTATCATTCATTTATAAACTTTTATTTTCAATTAAGTTACAAAGCAATCAGTCAAGTCGTATAACAAAGATGATTATATGAAACATATTAAATGATCTAAAAAAAATTACATTTTTCGATTTTATTTTTTTATATAGTTATTTTATCTGATTGTTAAAACCGCTGCCAATTACTTGGGGATCAGAACTTCCCCACCGTAGTAAAACTCGACCTGTGGTGGAGTTTATAATAAAAGTAATTTTTGACGTTTCAAAAAAGTCACATTTTTTGACGTTTCAAAAAAGTCACATTTTGACGTTTCAAAAAAGTTACATTTTGACGTTTCAAAAAAGTCACATTTTGATGTTTCAAAAAAAATCACATTTTGACGTTTCAAAAAAGTCACATTGGTGGAGTGTCACTAATATTTTTTTTTAGACATTGGAACCAATTTTGCTCATCAACGAAATCAATCTCTCCCTTGACATCTAGAAAGTGTGTACCAAATTTGAAAGCTTTATCTCAAATACTGTAGCTGTTATCGCGAACCACATAGACACACAGACAGATATTTTTTTCTGTCTGAAATTTTGTGTATCGTCATAATTCGTCGAAATTCGTCCAGAAATGCATAAAAATCTTCAAAATATTTTTCACGAATACATAACTTGCTCACTTTGAGGGGTGAGGAAGTAAAATTAGAACAATCGCAAATAATATCAATATATTCTTTAACCTATTACCCACTAAACTCCTATTTTAGGGACGGCTAATTTTGAGCCTTCATCTGTAAATCCTTATGTATAAACTGTCTGAAGCATATTTTTTCATGTTAAAATGATGACTTGATGTATTTAAATCGGGAAACTTAGTCAGCAGACATTACCCTTAAAAATAATAACTTTTTGGCATGTAAACATATAAATGGACCTCGAAATACAAGCAGTGAAAAATAAAGTTTTTTTCCAATATCTCAGTAATGATTTAAGATTTTTTTATTGAAATTTGATATACAGGTTTAATTAAGCATGCATATTATTTAAAACAAATTTTCTCAAAAACATACTTGTTGATTATGTTTTTCTGATCGATTACTCTTCAAACCACAACAAAATTTTTATTTGATGGAAAAACTTTAATCTACGTTCCTCTCAAAGCAAAAAAATATTTTTGGCTTCTTTTCGAAATTTTTATGGTTTTTAAAAAAAATACATTTTCTATAACGATGCATTTCCGCAGCATTATATTTGAAAGTAGAAATCAAGAACAGTGTGCAAATGTGCGTATTGACAAAACTGACATTTGTTACAAACTTATTATTAACATTTGTATATTAGCGTCGTCTTTCGTTTTATTTTGTGATTTACTTTAAATCTTCTCTTTTAAATTATCACACCTAATTTATTTACTAATGATGTATGCTTTACACTTTACGGATGGTTATTGTGATGGATATACAAAGGAAACTTTGAAAGAATATGAAGTAAGATTTCAAAATAGATCCTCAATTTTTTTAACACACATAGTCGTTTTCGAGAGTTTAGGTTAAAAATTAATCATATGGAAGCAGATGTGAGGAACGAAAGACATAAAAATGAAATATTAAGTGTTTTCGATAATGACAACCGTTTAAGTTCTCGTAAAGCTAGCGAGCAACTTGTGGCACAAAATTTACGAGTATCCAAAACTAAAGTTCTACCCACACTACATAGAGATTATTGAAAACTACACCATTTACAACCTATACAAAATCTAAGACTAAAAGATATACCTAAACGACAAAATTTTTGTAATTGGTTTTTAAATAAGTTCTATCCGTAGAGGAAACATTTTTGGGAAAAATTTGGTTGACCAATGAGGCTACGTTTACACGAAGAGGTGTCATAAAATGTCAAAACTTACATGTGCGGGTTAAGAAAATCCTATGAAATTCGTCCTAAATCATTTTACATTGAATTTAGCTCTAACGTTCAGATAGGAATCATACATGACAATCTTTGTGGCCCATATTTGCAGTATTTTATTTGCACCGATGGTCAGTTCACTTGATCGCATTTGATCTGGTTAAAAGTGACCTGCACGAGTGCACGAGTCGTAAATAAAACGCGCAGCAGTCTCGGATGTCGGGCTCGCATGCGTATTTGACAGGCACAAATTTATTTTAAATGTTTATGTTCTTTTAAAAAAATCCTGAAAAAAATGAAAACAGATGATCCAGAAACCAACTTGACACTTTTCATTTTCCTTTCCTCAGACCTCGATTATTTTTATGTTATAAAATACAGTAATTGCAAAAACGATATTTTTTTTAAGAAAAATATGAAAATTAAGTATTGCGACATGCCAAACCTGCTTACACGGTCAAGCGTTTGCCGCTTTTCTTACCCCGCTACATCATGTGATTTTTTCATCCGAGGTGTGGAGCAGCATCGGCAAGGGGGAACTGACTTGGGCACTTTTAATTTCAGATCAGTTGTAAATAAAACATGTAAATAGCTGACCTAATTGATCTAGATCAGAAGTGACCTGATCCACAGTGCAAATAAAATACTACTATTGATTGCCATCTAGGCTAAATTCTGCTTTATTTATGGACTTTTTAGAAGGTAATACTTAAGTATTTTCGATGAAATGCCCCCTAATATAAGACTTGCATACTGTTTCTAAATGGATGAAGCTCTAGCCCACTATGGAATTAATGTGTCTGAATGGTGGAACGCTCATTTTTCGGGACATTAAATAGGCTGATTAGGACCAACTAACTAACCACATAAATCACCTAATCTTATATGGGGATACTTAAAAACAGTTTTTTTCTTCAATTTCAACACCTTGTTTTTTGACATTAATTCGTTTTTCGATATATGTTTATATGACAAAAAATATATGTATTAGCGAAAGTCTAGGAAGCAGCTTATTAGTGTTAATGACAGAAAACTTATTTGAAAGCGATGATTTTTTTCAAGAATTTGAACGATGTTGACATTACCATAGTTCCGCCTGAACCTGAAAAACAAATCCATTTGGAAGATTTTGAGATAAATGGAACTCAGGTGTGCCATTTTTAATTATAATGAAAAATTGTCATACTTTCATGTTTCGATTGAGAGCTACGGTTATTCCTATGATTATGTTCCGGCTAAGTGCTTGTAATATTAGTCATATACGCATATATTATTAAATATCTTCCAAAATTAAACGGTGAGACAAATAGACAATACACAGATCCGGATCAAAGTCGGTGTGAGCCATTTGGAGATATAGAGCTGAGAATAGTTAGAGTCAGCCAGTGTTTAAGACTAAACACAACAGAAGGCATTTTATTATGAGCACTTCATTGGCAGTAATCTACTCTGTATCAGTAACAACGTATTCAATAACAAATAATTAGATTCTAGTTATATGTATGAAGAGTGAAATAAAATTTGGCACAATTATATAAGCTCGAAACATTTTCACGTATTCATGTTTCTTTCAAAAAATGTATTTCCTTGAATTGTGCATATTGTCTCGTACATAAATGAAGATATGACTCAATTCAGGTTCTTTTTATTTACGAAAAAGGGGTGGGGGAAATAAACACAGTGAATATGTGAATATATGAAAATGAGATGAACATTATTTTACTTACTAATCATTTGTTTGGCAGACAATAACAGTTTTGTTATTTTAGAAAATAATTACATTGCATTACAAATAACAGTATTAAAATATTTGTACGCCATTTGTAATTTACCTGATGAACTTATGCAAAACATATATTTCACGATCCCATTCAAACAGTAGCTGATATATGTCATTTGATAATGTATATAAATTTCGTCAGTTGTATATAACGAAATATACAACCGTAGTGTTTATATTACTACAATCAGATGGTAGTAAATCACATGTTAATCCTTGTTTATGTGCATTGTTGTTCTGCTTTAAAAGACTTCGTGATCAATGTTTCAACGAACACTACTTACTTCTTGTCAAGAGATAACTTATTACTTGGAAATATCTATATATACCTTGGAATACACCAGTAGAGATATCATTTTAATGTAACATTTCGATGTGGCAATTTGTGTTCACTTGGTGATACTGATTATTATCATGAAAATGCATTACAATGTGACAATATTATATAATAATATATTACATATATAAAAGTAGTGATGTTTGAGATACAGTAATTGATAATATTTGTACATAGAAATTAGCTGGATCTTACTGTTATAACGATGATATTATTAGGATTATGTGCAAACGATTTACATATGATTAGCAAAACTAGTTTACGGGAAGATTAATTTTAGTCAAGGAATGGCAGTTTTCTGTGCCGTTTCAAGGCCACGGCATGGCGTGCTCATTAGATATCCGGATTGGGGGAGGTAGGGGGGGGCCCCCCCCGGCCCGCCCCCCCCCCCCCCCCCCCCCCCCCCCCCCCCCCCCCCCCCTCGCCGTTTTTTTTTCTTTTTCGGTGTGCCCCCCCCCCCCCCCCCCCCCCCCTTCTGTTTCATATCCGTATGATGTAAGGAATGCTTATATCTATCGGGAAAACAAATTGTTTTTAAATTGCATTAAAAATATATTGGACAGAATATTATAATTTTATAATCTTGTTTTATTACTCTTAATTAAGTAACAAATTTACATTTTAATACAGTTAAATACCGGATAATTTTTATCTACATCTACGTACATCGACAATGTATCAGTTATAATACAAATTGTTACTTAATATAACGGCAGAGATTTTACTCGATTGGCTTTTCTGTAGTATTTAAAATCATCATGTGCCTAACAAAATTGTTATCTTCTCATTATTGGAAGAGGAATGTGAATACCGGCGTCCGTAGTTGCTTCGTGCTTACTTTTGGGAGATATGGGCTGATTCCTTTTACTTTATTATATCTAATATAAGGACGTATAGTAATTATGATTTTTTTCGACCACGAGATTTTGATTGATATATACGTTTTCAACCATCCTGAATCCATTCTATTTTCCGAATGATGTCTGTCGTATGAATGTGTGAATGTGTCTGTGGATGTGTGTGTGTGTGGATACACAATCCGCGATAACTCAAAAAATACTAATGGGAGACTTCCCAAATTTGACAGTTAAGATTGTCAACAACATTTTAGGTGACACAGTAAATTTGGTGTATGTGGTACTACCAGAAGAGACATAATGAATGAAAGAAGGAAAAAGGTACAATTTCGGGAAAAATAATTAAAAAAAATTATTGCATTTCTGGACGAATCTCGACAAATTATAATGAAAAAACATAACTTTAGGAAAAAAAATCTATCCGCATGTTTGTATTATCGCGATAGCAGCCACAGTTTTTGAGATAAAGCTTTCAAATTTGGTACACTTATTCTAAAGGCCAAAGACAATGGAAAATTCAGTGATGGACCCAAACTATTTTGTATTGAACTTTACAAAAAAATATATTCTTGATGAATGATTATAAATCATGTCCACAATATCAAGCCAATAAAATATATTTTCCAAGTACTTAAAGCTGATTTGATATTTTTAACATTTGGCTAAGAAAGGAGTAATTTTAACATTTCTCATAAAATGGGGTTAGGAACAAAACTAGTTGTAAATAACAAATAAAGTGAATTGACATGTGAAAGGTATAATTTTTAAATCAAATTTTTCAAAATCTTAGAAAATTAACAGTTGACATTTGAAAGGTCTAATTTAGTTACAAAAATGTCAATATCAATAAGAAGAAATTATTAAAATATATGACATGAATTATTATTGACAGCTTTGGAATGACTGATGATTATTGAAACATTTTAATAAAACATTTCAAGGTACGCTATTAAAATTTAATTGAGGTAAGTGAAGAATTAAATAGAATGATTTTTTTAGATTAGGATGATATATACTGGTATAAGAAAGTTATGTGCTGGCCACATCAGATATTTTATTTTTAAACTTGGCCACCATGAATTCTCTGTCTACACTGTAAGTATTAAAGTATAAAATATAGTACATAGTAGGAAGACTGAAATTTGACATCGTATATGCATTTGCTATTTTCATGGCATTAGCATATTAGTACAAAATTAATTTTTGGTTCATCATGGATAACTAAAACAATTAAAAAATTGTTATATATAATTAATTAAAGGGAAGTTATTAAGGTATTTCCATGTTAAGTGGAACACACGTTACATACATATGTGTATATCATTCATGACAATTTTATTTTATCGATATTTCTCAATATTACTGAAGCGCACCTAAGTTTTACCTCACTCATAATATATTAAAAGTATATATTAAAACTATGTGAACTTTACCATTTCTAATAAACTATCGCGACCTATTCTAAAAGTGATTGTGGACAAATTTATTGAATATGAGGCTATAAATCATTACTTAAATAGTCATTATATATGCAAATTGTTCCGGGATGTTAACTTTATAAAGCACGCCTCTTTCATTCATTATGTGCGTATAATTAAAAAAAATAACCTTGCCTCGTTTCCATTGAGCAAATGCGCCAAAGGATGATAATGATAAATACCAAGCAATTATAGAAAATATATACACATGAATGTTTTAAATATGTTAACAATGTAAAAAATAAGCTGTTTGCTTTGACATGTATATATGATGATATAAGAAAAAATGTAAATAAGCATTCATTTAAATGATTCTAATAGTCACATCAAGTTTCTAAAAGATGGGGATTTATTACTAGAGATCGGGAGGTAGTGGTATATTCCAGAGACGACTTTTACGTGGATGTACTATTATATTGTAAACACCTCATGAAACATTCCCAAACATTAAAAAATGGTAAAGTATTCTTATGTGCTATGCAATAAATCTGTTTTCTTTATAAAAATGGGAACAAAAATTTAAAGGTTTTTATCAGGTAATTGAATGGCTTACAGCTATAAAAAATTATTACTTGCTGACCAGGAACCGGCGTGAAAATGCCCCTTATTGTCGAGCATCCA